>MU224943.1:0-21688 GCA_018584345.1 Thuja plicata
GAATTAAAGTAGGAGGGGCCATAAGTGCTACAGATTGAACATATCTAAATGATAGCTCCTCAATCTTATACTTATACACTTTGAATAATTAAATCTTCTCGAGGAAGCAAGGGCCCTATCAAAGCAGACCATAAATGAATAAGAAGGAAGTCCCTACGGGACACCAAGGGTTGATATCTAGTAACCTAGATTGTTTGCTCAAGAGCCTCATAGGAAAACTTCAAGCATTTATGCGTGATCGATGGGATTTCCCCCATAGAGACTAGCCATGGGATGCCTCGTTTCACAAGGAAGAGGTTTGACTCGGGAATAACAACAAATGTTGTAGACGCCACTTTGGGCCCTGCAAGGATTGTCAAGGTGGTGGACTGCATGGGGCAATAGGTTTGTCCATTGTGTGTTCGAATGGTAGCTTTACACTCGTCATCCCTCGCCCAATGTAGTCCATTCACGAAGAGGAACTCCTCTTTGATGACATCTACTCTGCAAGCAAGATCCACTATAACACCTCTAACAACATTTTTGTTGATCTTCACAGGGATGTATAGAGAAGAGGCTCTCTATAGTATGGTCCATCCATAGGTGTGAATGTTAAATCCACATTTTTAGCTCTTTGTTTTGGAAGCGAGATTGGAGTGATAGCGACCCTGTTTGCAAATGGACTATCATTTGATGCAGGGAAGACACAGAAATGAAATTCGCTGAATGCGGTGGAAAAGGATCACTGTAAATTTGGAGCTCACTGTTCATCTTATCCACCGATTTGTTAGATTTTTGCTTCTTCTCCCCTACTCGGATGGCACCGCTATCTATATGGTCATGAATAATATGCAGAAGATGCATACAATGTTCAGTGTCATGATTAGGCACACGGTGGTACTGGTAGAATTTTGAACCATCATAACGAGGGTATGGCTGGTTGCCTGGAAGAGGTCTGATAACGAGAAGAGTCACCAGGTTGTCTTTCAACAACTCTTGAAAAATATTTGAATTGGAATTGGTCAACTTAGTGAAAACCTGATTCTGTTGAGGTTCAAAGTAGTTTTTCTCTAAGGTCTTAGGGACCGTGATCACACTGGCCACAACGTTGTTTTTCCAGGATCCAGCCAAGGAAGACGCAACCTTGAAGGTATTTGTACGTGAATTTGAAGTAGAGTCTCTGAATTGAGCCATCATATGTTGATAGTTAGTCAAGGCTCTACAAAGATTGGTAAAGTTCGGGTATCTATTTAAGGAAAGATTCTCTCTTAATGTCGGTTGTAGATTGCCGATGAACATCCTTTCAAGGTCGTCATCAGACAGCGCATAGGGAACTTTTGTAGATATAGATTGATACCGCAAGATGAAATCTGTTATCTTCTCATTTGATTTTTACTTTTAGTGACCTTATTACCGATGTTTGCTTAAAACTGTTTGAGGAACACATCGATCAATTGATCAAATGTTTGAATAAAATAGTGTGGAAGAGAGCTATACCATTCCATTGCGGTTTCCTTAAGGGACCGAGAGAATAGCTTAAGCAAGACATAATCCAGATTATGATAGTCACTGCACAAGGTAAGAAAGGAGTCAATGTGTAGAGGAGGATCCCCATCACCATTATACGGGTCAAACTTCAGAGATTCAGCCTCCTTGGGGAAGCGGAGGGTTAAGGACTTGCATAGACAGGGGATTGCAATGATAATATGGTGGGAGAGAAGATTCATTAGCAATGGTGGTAAGGTTGGTGAGTTGTTGTAGCTGACCCATATTTTGCAATATGGTATTGAAAACATGATTCTGAGGTGGAGGTAGATTACCCATGGTGGCAATAGCATGAGCGATAGAGGAGCCACTAGTGTCAATACTAGGACCAGTACCAACACTAGCATCAACACCAGGACCAGTAGGAGTACTAGCACCAACACCACTATTGGCTCTAGCTCTAGTGCTAGGGGGTGGTATAGAATACCCTAAAGGAACCTTACCCACAGTGATGCTAGGAACGATACCATTGGATAGGGGATCAACATTAGGACCCGTTTCTACCATGTGCACGAATACCCCAGGCATAGCGACAATGATTTCTGAGCCAATGGCGTCAGACTGAGTGTCTTGGGGATTGAGTAAGGTGGAAGATACATGAGCTTCCACGATTCTACTTAATGCCATAAACCCCTCGAGGCCCTTTTTATTTGAGATAAGCATTTCCCTCAGATTGTTATTGATAGAGCGGGCCTCAAGGCAAACATTTTCTTTACTAAGAAATCCTTCAAAAGCACTCAAGTTCTCCTCAAGAGACAAAATATGATCGTACTGAACAATATGAGTAAATTAAAGTCTATAGTGGGAGGAGACTCAAGAGGAGAATTTTTTGGAGTTGTGTTTTGAGAACTAGATTTAGAGACCAGTGAAGTGTCGATTCCTAATATTGTCAGATAGGACCCAAAAAGGACACTAGAATCCACATTTCTTGTAAACATTGGGCTCGCTCTGGTAGGACTGTATCGGTTCGAAGGATCTCCTTACAACGATTATCAAGGTGATATGGCTCGTGAAGCTTATAGAAGAGCCTCACAATGCTTCAACATTCGTTTGAAAAGAACCAGAGATGAATTTTGCTTTCACGTCCGGTTCACCAAAATGTGGAGAAGGGGATTCTCCACCCTTGAGATTGATGGAATCTTAAGGGGCTCAATGCCTCCTCAGTTATACCGGTGCTCTAGTGAGCTAGGGAGATTAATTTAAGTTAAAGAGAAATTAAACTAGATGTGAAACAACAAACAATGATATAACTTAATGATGCAAAATGCTGAAGATATTTGAACTATAGAGAGTTGAAACAGAATGAGCAAACTACCGAGACCAAATACTAGGCTTTGCGAGCTCTCTGTTCAAGACGCCTGTGTGAGTCAAGGACTACAATGCAGATAAAGGACTATAAGAAAACTATTGATATGCTTATTAAAATCAAAGTGAGTGAGTGCAAGGTGAGAGAGGACTGCTTTTCGAAGCAAAGAAGACGAAGCTCGCTAGGATGAAGGTGAGTATACATTGGTGTGCAATGGAGATGATAGAGTAGTGATGTGAAGTGACCAAAGAGTTGTGAAAATTGTCCAAGATGATCAAGAAGCTTTTGAAAGTGAGCAAGAAGTAATTTGAATGATCAAGAACCTGGAAAATGGAGGCA
This sequence comes from Thuja plicata, assembly GCA_018584345.1. Classification (NCBI taxonomy): domain Eukaryota; kingdom Viridiplantae; phylum Streptophyta; class Pinopsida; order Cupressales; family Cupressaceae; genus Thuja; species Thuja plicata. Next base: position 3,170 of record MU224943.1, read on the forward strand.
AAAGGAAGATTATAAGGAACTTGGATGATTCTTGATGTTGGTGGACTGCCAAAGGAGGCGTTACACTGCCAGGGACAACAATTGTAATGCTCCATCAACCACCTTTTGTTTGCTAATTCGTGGGGCGAGTGTGTGCCATGTGGATGTCTATACGGCATGCATGTGTCTTGAATCAAAACAGTTCACGTGGTTGGGAATTCAGACAAAAAGTGATGACTAGGCAAACGGAATGAAGTGGAGGCTTAGGTAGAGATTTGATTCGGCTAAAGTGGAGGCGGCATGCAACATGGAATTTCACAGGGTGCAATTTATGATGCTGCACTACCTTGGAGCCACTAAACCTGATTTGAGCTATGCTGCGAGTTACATTTCTAGATTCATGATAGTACCAAAGGCAAAACATTGGGCAGCGAAGCAGGTGTTATAGATTAAGCTTTTGTAACTCTTTTATTTTTTTCTTTGGCTAATTGCTTCTAGAGGAGACCACTTCCTTTAAAGTTTATATTAATAAAATAAAAGTTACATCAGCTCCTAAGCTACAAAGAGAGAAAAACAAGACTGAATGCCTTTGATTACCTCATGGAGTCTCAATCTAGACAAGGAAGATTTTTGTTGAAATTTAAAAAGTAGGTGTAAGTTTCCATATTATTCCTTGAAAGGCCATCACACAAAAAGGTAATCATTTGCTTGATGTCTTCATTCTTCAGAGCCGTAGCAATGCGGATGGCATCACCAACAACACCTTTGGAGGGCTTGTGACTAAGACAACTTAAAGCAGAGGAAGTAGAGGCCTGAAATGAAGGATTCACTGATCTGTCAATAACCATCTTACCCCGGTCAAAGTCACCCGATATTTGGACAATGTTATAGACAAATTGCTCCAGGACTTCAGCATTATGGACACGATCATTTGCAAGATGATGTTCCTCAATCCTCCAATCGACGCCTCCCTCGATATCACTCTTAAGCAAAAAATACTTCCTTCAGTTTATCAGAAACAGAGTGTTGGTCACAGCTACATTTGCAGCCATGGATCTTCATGAAATACACAGTTTGGATATTGAAGCATTCGAACCACTCGCCATATCAACACTGAAACATCTGAGAGCTGAGGAAGGCAAGCTTTTTTAACTCTAATTTAAGGTGACTTTCTCTCCTCGTGTTAATATCGATATCTTGGAAATCATTCTGTGTGTGATATTGTTCATAATAAGTATGTGAGGGATAATTATTGCAATGAAAATGCCTTATTTTTATTAGATATAGGAGTCAAATAAACACATGTTATGGGCTTATTTGTAGAATATCAAGTCACACAATATCAATGGAGACAGTTTGCCTTATATTGGGAAAAATCACGTGACAAGAATTTGGCTACACTTGATGAAGCAAGAGAACTACCATTTGTGACGTGTGCTCACGAAAAACTCAGAAATTTAGTAAATACCTTAACCTTTTTTTGAAAAGTTCTGAAAGCATTACATACATTAAATACATTTTTCATTCCATTACAAATTCAACTCCATAGAAATCAAGATTAACATAATAACATATATTAAATAGCTAATCATTGTTTTAATTTATTGCCCATCATTGATATTAAGTTGTGTTCCTATTTGACTCATGTTATTGTGATTTTTATTCTGATGTCTATAAGTATAAAGCATTGCCACACAATTTACTCTCAAGAATGTCATGGTAGCTGAAGAATAAAAGTTCTCTTCTCAGACAGTGAAACGCTTTGCAAATACTTATTCTATTCATTTTCTCAGAGTAAAGTTAAATTTGGGAGTAATAGCTGATCACTTCTGAAGGATATTGACTATGATAGGGGGCTTGAGACCCTTGATTTCCTACATAAGTTTACAGATGATTTATACGGGAGCAGCAGTGTTGATCCTGCTGTAGTTGTAGATCATTTCATAGTAGCTGTAATCAGGTTAAACCTGTGGTTAATCACGAGTACTTGGCATCTGGATTCATATTTGAATTAATTTTAAAATCATGTTATATTCTGAATTTCAATTAATTAATAATACTGTCAAATGTGCATCCAGAGTGCTGGATAGACTACAAACTTGGTTCAGTTAGAAATCAGACACATTAGTCAAAACCAGGTCAAACTGCCAAAAATATATGTCAAAGTTGAAAAAACTGTGAGTTCTTCTGGATTTTCAGAATGGCTTGTGAACTTGTTTCCAATAAATCCCTTGAGATTCATTAATGAGCATTTTAGCATTTTTTAATTAGCTGCATTTTTCCCATTTTGAATTCACGTGTTTGAACTCCATTTATACTTTAAGTTTGCCATGGCATTGCAGTGTAAGTATAACGCTACTATGCATGAACCATCTTTTGAAGGGTATGTTGAACTAGAAGAATGATTGGCATTGACAATCTAAGGTACCTTATTATGCATTTATTAGCAATTAAATACTAATTTTCTCTGTACACAATCATCTATATGATATGAATATAAAGGGGAGTTGTCTGCAATACGTGGCATGTTTTGAGTGCTGGCAGATAAATATTAAAAAATGATACGGTTGCAACCTTTTTCTATCGTATGTTGTAGGTTCTTATGACAAATGAAATAAAAGCCGAATGTTTAAAAATATGCTTGGCATGAGTTTTGCCAATTATTTTTCTTCCTGTAATGATCACTTAGTGTTTTGATTCAATATTTAACTTGTTACTTCGATTACAATAGTCATGTTTCACTATGTACGGTAGTTTTTATACACACCATTTAACCTTTTTTTGCATTCAGTTATGTGTAAATCGACGCTGAAAAAGATGCTTATAATTAAAATATTACCTCTAGCATATGGGGAGTTTTTCCTTTGCATAAATAATTGGATGGTTGACCATGTTATCTTTTTGTTAGGTCTCTATGATTGTCGATGACATTCTGAAGCATGTGGAGTATGATGCAATAAGGGTTGTTTTCAACAAATTCCAGTCTATAGTCTCATTTTTGCCAACAATGTCAACTGTGTTATCTCCTGAGGTAAGGATTCATTTTTGTGAATTGTGAAAACTTGAAAATCAGCTGAGATATCGTTGTGTCTTAGTGGGCACTTTTTGGCATATTCATTGAACCATTTACTAAGATGCAGAGGTTGGTTTAGGTTGTGGAAAAGGAATCTGAAATGGGAGGAAAACTTGGGGAACTGGACTCCTATGAGATTGAAGGAGCCGAAACAAAAGCTGAAGAATCTCACTGAATTTCACTTTGTCTGTGTATGTAATCTGGTGCACTACAACTTTGCATATTTTTCTGAAAGTTAAAATATATTATAGCTATTAAAACATTTAGAATTTTCTCATTGGATGTTGCCAATAGTTGATCTTGGTACATTTGGATATCTTATAGCTCTTCTCACCTTTGAGGATCCCACTTTAGAAAGAGTTAGTTCAAGAGGCAAGGGCCAACAGAGTAAAAGAATTCTGGTTTCCTAATTTGTTACCACCTGTCTCAGAAAACTTGTTCAAGAGGCAAAGGCCAACAAAGAAAAAGAATTCCGGTTTCCTTATTTGTTACCATCTGTGTCAGGAAACTTTGAATTATAAGCTTTTATTTTTGGTAGCCAATAGGATTTTCCTATTTTGAGAGATATTGTGACTAAAATTTATGTAACGGGAACTTTGATCGAAAGTTTAAACTGCCTGGGTTTTTTATGCATTGAATATCTCTGGCATATTATTGTATTTGTTATTTTTCTTCCTTGATTGTTTTGTTTTATGTGATATAGTAGTGCTTATGTATAATCTTTTCTCAGTTACATTCTTTTAGAAGAGGCCGAGGAAAGAAAAATAAGTGTTTAAGTTACACATTTATCAAATGCGTGGTATGTGCAGTAACTTGTGGTTTTCTGTTAGTTGAATAGACAAGGACCAGGAAATAAAAAATACAGTTTTCTTATTTGCTACTGTCTCAGAATTGTTTGAGAGTTTCTGATGAAAATTTATGTTATATAAGCTTTGTATAAATTGCATGTGTGTTTAATGCATCTAACATCTTTGGATGATTATCCTTTTCATTGTCTTCTTCCCTTATTGTTGTGTTTTCTGTCATATAGTAGTGCTTCCATAAACTCTTTTTTAATTTCATTTTAATTATTAGTAATTACTAACAAGAGAAGTATCTTTACATTCCACATGCATCAGGTGCTTGATGTGTGTAGTAACTAGTGGTTTTCTGTTAGTTGAAGAGACAAGGTCTAGAAAATAAGAAGAATAGCAGTTTCATTATTTTGTACTGTCTCAGAAATTTTGACTTAAAACTTTTATTTTTGGTAGCTGATTCGTTTTCCCATTTTGAGAGTCCACTGATGAACATTTATGTTATAGAAGCTTTGCTTTAAATTGAATGCATTTAGTATCTCTGGCTAAATATACTTTTTGTTGTCTTCTTCCTTTATTGTTTTGTTTTATGTCAAATAGTAGTGTTTTTTTTTCAGTTTCGTTTTAATAATTACTAACAGCAGAAGTGTTTACATTCCACACTCATCAAGTGCTTGAGGTGTGTAGTAACTTATGGTTATCTGTTTATTGCATCCATTTTTTGACTTTTGTTTTGACTTTTGTGTAAGGAACCAAAGGGGATAGTTGCTTGTACAAATCATGAGAGTATGAACGATATTATTTAGATTTGCCTACCCGAGATGCTGTCAGTAGTTGCTGTCTTGTTTTGTACTAGTCGTTCTTTATTATATAATGGAAAAATATTTAACTCTCCCTTTACTGTTTTACAAATCTGCTAAAGGAGTTATCGATTAGAACACTTCAATAGCATTTATGGTCGTTTGAGATGTAAAATTCTGTTTCAAAAGCATTTTCTATTATTCTATCTTGAGCTTGTGCTCCACAGGGATGTTTCTCCTGCCTTGGTAACCCCGTCCCCATCCCTGAAACGTTTCGCGGACTCGGGGACTTGGGGTTCCATTGCCTAAGACAGCCCCTTATACCAGCAGTGACTCTAACTTGAGCACCGATTTTTATACAGACCTGCTGATGGCATCTGCTGATTAGGGACAGCCATATATTTTCTCTGTTTTCGTCATTTTATAGTTGAAATTTGGAGCCTTTGGGAATTTTTGTTATAATTCTCATATAATATGTGTGCACATTGATGATGAAAGCATTCAAATTTTGTTAATTTGTTTGTCAATGCTCATGTGATATCTCAATTCAAGTCTAATGTTATATATTTAGCTTCTACAATGTCTATGATGAATGCTTTAACAATGTTATGATATGAATATTTGAAATTTCCCTATATTTATAAAAATATCTCTATTTTTTAATTGCCGTCCCCAAAAAAATGGCCCAAAAGTACCCGTCCTAGAAACATGTCCCGCTGTTCCTGTCCCTGAAACTTGGTAGACCATAGATCCTGGGCTATTTGATCCAAAGTCTATTGAGTTGAACTTTGCAACTGCTTCCTTTGTCATATAATTTCCCTTTCACACACTTAATATAGTTCTCCTTCACTCTGTTCTAGAAATTGCAAGTACTGTTAAATCACAAATATGAACCAATTTATTCCCATTTTGTAATTTATGATGTTTGATCAGCAATAGAAAATTGTCTTTTTAATGACTTTCTTGAGCCTGAAGATTTTGAGATTCCGGAAGCCAACTTGGGTAGTCTTGAGGTTGAACGAGTTAGGAGAGGCTCTGAACTAGGTGTTAGATATATTATCATTGATGTCAATGGGAATTAATGTCACAATGATTTACTCTATTAATCATATATCATGATCATTTCAGTTTGGTTTGATGATCCATAACAGCAGCAGGATCGGTGATTAGATTTAAGGATACAAGGCAGCTATTAATATGATTAAGTGAGAAATTAAAATAAAGTTAAAAGGGGTTGACCTCTTAGTGTTTGCGTGCCCAAGTATTGGCATTTTTGCAAAGAAGACTTAAATGAATGCTGGCTGACCTGTCTAGTGCTACATAGGCTACAAGTTAACTTGTTTGAGGCCAATCCCCTCAGTTGCCTCCCTTAATGAATGGAAAATAAACTTAATCTAATTAGGTTTTCATTAAGGCTGACCTCTCTTGGAATTGATGCCTTCCTCGAGTGATGAGGTATGCTGGGGTATTAAGAAAAATTGCTGGTGTAAAAGATATAAATTGAATAGCTTGCCTATCAAGAGCATATCTAGATCAGAATCAAGAGCAGTTCTAAATCAAATTCAAGGGCAGATCTGAAGGAATTAAAGCAGATCTGAAAGAGTTAAATCAGACCTTGTAAGCAGATCTGAAGAAAGTTCATAAGCAGATATTTAAAGGAAATTTGTCCAGTGCAAGTTTGTGAAGGGTCTAGCAAAAGCATATTCTCTGTCATGCCCCCGCCATGATACATCTTCCACTGTTCCTGAAAGAGAATAAAATAATAAAATGTTTCTGTTTCTATGTGCTAGTTATGTGTATATGAGCAGAAAATGGCCTTATTCATAAGACTGCCGTTTTCTATTGTCTAAGCTGACCACTACATAGTGGAGTTCCTTCCATAATTAGTGCACTTGTAAAACTTAACAAATCACTAAATTGGATGGTTACCAAGGGCCACGTGAGATGAAGAGGCATGTTATTCATTTGGAAGAGACAGCAATTATCTTGGAGGAGACACCACGTTTGGTGAGAAAGCAAGGAAGGTGTCCATTCATCCCCCTTGATGGATATTTGAGTTGGTTACTTGTGGGCCAAGGCGCCGGATTGAGTTCACTAGTTGTTGATGTTCTTGGTCTTTATTGGGGTAAGTAGTCTCGCAGCATCCTATGGTGCTTCTTCTCTCTAGTTTCTAATAGGGTTGTAAACCTAATATGCATGTCTGTAAATGAGAATCTTCATCGCTATAATACCAAATAATTAAATTCCTTGATGCAATTACTAATATGTAATTTAATAAGAAAATACTCTTGCAAATAAATTATGTTATGGCTATTGTTAGTTTGTGCAAATTTCAGGTATCCCTAAGGGGACATTACATCCTCCATCAGTATTTTTGAAGCAGATCTTTAAAGAGAGCTTTGAGCAGATCTTTAAGAGAGTTTTGAGCAGATTCTTGAGAAAGTTTTGCGCAGACCTTTGAGAAAGTTTTGAGCAGATTTTTTGAGAGAAATTTGAGCTCCATTCCACAGTGCTTTGAGCTATATATTACAAACATATACAAATATCTAGAGATATATATATTTCAAATTATATTAATCATAGGAGCATAAATCGTTTGGGGAATAAATGGGCAAACCAGAGTAGGATTTTTTGAAAAGATCGGCAGAAAAAGTTGGATTTAAGGTTTAGGGTTTAGGGATTAGGGCACAGCAAGTAAATAGAAAAACCGGACAATTTTTGGCACGGTTTAGGATTTTTTCCTGGCAAAAATTTTGCATGGATTAATCTCGATTTTTTGCAAGTAATCGCGATTTTACCAATTAGTCACCAAAAAATCATTGACCAAAGTCAACCAAAAAACCCCATTTTTGGGGGAATAAATCGACAAGATTGGCCGATCAAGGATTAATCGTGATTCATTCCAGATTTCTGCTTCTATGATATTAATATACTATAAAGTGGGGAAAGAGAGAGATATGTCAATAATTGATAACAACAATATCAATTTGTAAATAAATCATGAGAGCATTAGTAAGTGGATAGTCAAATGGTAGCCACTGTGGTCAGTGCCAAATAATAAACAGTTTTAAAGAAAATAAAGTACAATCATTCAAAGAAATTAATTAGTGCATCTTTTTAATTTCAAAACTCAAGAATGAAACTTTTCAAGCATAGTTTTGAGACTGAGACTTGGCATGACTCGGAAAATTAAACAACTGTAACTTTTAATGTGTATATAGTTGGATATATTTGATTCTCATACATTTGAAATAAGAATAGTTCTGATTCTCATACGGAGATATAGAAGCAAACAAAATAAGAAAAAAACTTTATTTTTTGTTTTTTCTACAACCTGGGGGCATTCCCAGTTGTTTGGGAACGGCTAGCTGTCCTCGGGATACACCCCAGCCATCCCAAGGATGGCCCTGCCTTTTAGAGGGTTGAGCAGGTATCGGGGACCGCAGGGGGACATCTCTGTTGCATCCCGCTGTCCTCGAAACAGCTAGGGGACGAGGACGCCAGGTTTTGGGGAAGGGGACGCGGGACGCGTTCCCGTGTTTGATAGGTTTTGAGCAGACCTTTAAGAGAGTTTTGAACTGATTTTTGAAGGAGTATTGAGCAGACCTCTAAGAAAGTGCTGAGCAGACCTTTAAGAGAGTTTTGAACAGATTTTTGAAGGAGTATTGAGCAGACCTCTAAGAAAGTGCCGAGCAGACTTTTGAGAGTGTTGAGGCAGATCTTGAAGACGTTTGGTTCAGACATTTAAGGCAGATTTTGAAGTGATTTAAGGCTAATTTATAGCAGACCTTTCAAGGTGGTTTATATGAGATTTCAAGGAAGGTTTTAGCAGATTGGTTAGAAGCAGTTTTTGAGAAAGAGAAAGACTTGATTGTGATTGAGGTTGTGTCCTCCTATCAAAAGAGATTGATTTCTCTTGCTAAGTCGGTGCATGGCGGGGGTTGGTGCCTACGAATTGTGGACATTGGTATCTCCAGTAGCTTGGTGCCATGAATTGAGGGGATTAGTCTCTCCTGTGGGTTGGTGTCTACAAAGTTTGTAAAAGAGTTTTATATAAGCAATATTTTTCCATCGTTTTCTCACCTATGGGTTTCCACATAAATCGTGTGTTCTTTGTATTGATATTTTGCAGTTAATGATATTGTGTCTGTTAAGTTGAAAAAGTAAAAGATTGTATCATACCGATTCACCGCCCCCCCAGTAAAATCGTGTGCTCATCAGGAGCTTCATTATCAGGACCCACAGTTTTCTAGCATAGCTTTGTTTGTTGTAGCAAGAGACATTGGCTACATTTAATTTTTAGGAACTTTGTACTTAGTTTATAGTTTGACCTTCTACAAACAATATTCTAATTATAATTTTGTCAACTGTGACCATCTAATTTGCACTATGAAGTATGCTTTGTGCAATGCAATGTAACCAGCAATGTGAATATAAGCAACAAAATCCTATTTTCTACAATTGATGGGTTAGCTCTCTATTTTAATTACTCTTTATACCTCTATGCTATGGAAATGCCCTTAAAATTGTCTTATTTTCTACAATGTTTTATGTTTTTTTTAATCTGTTTTTTTCCCCAAATGATTTTGGCTGCTATAGTTGGTCCTACATGCCAAGGGCCATTCAACAAGTGAAATCCTGTTTGCCAATTTTTGAGTACCACTTGAAAAACAAGGCCTATAATTCAAGAGGTAATTGATATTGGAAATGCAACAATTGTAGCCTTTGGTGGAAGGGATGTCCTGCAAGATTTCTTGCACACCTCTTAGATTATGTGGCAAAGGGGACTTTGTAATAAAGTCACTTAGGAGAGAGCATAAATGATCAAATTGTACAATTGGGACATCTTTGTACCATTAACTACATATCTCAACACTCTTTAGGCTGTTTTCTGCATATCTTGCAGTTCTTTCTTTTTGGCTGAGTACAGTGGAATAGAAGGAGAAATGAAATGTCAGTAGCTCAGTGCCCAAACATGGACGGCCAATATCCTTAGGTCCAGTCATGGTAAAAGGCCCTCAGCAATTCACATGGCATTGAAAAAACAGAAGTTGACTTCAGTCTGTGGGGCGAATCCTGTTAGACAAACCTCCAAGTCCGTGCCGTTGTGCCCAGTAGTTCCTTGACATATCTCATTTCCTTCCAATTTTTTATTTTTGCAATTTCTGCTATCTCTTGGTGAAGCTGCAGATTTTTCACAGGTACACCCAAAACTGTTGTGGCAGTTATGGAACTACCACTCTGTTGAAAAGTGGCCGTTTGTAAAAATGATTTTATGGGGATTATACCAGACAAATTATCTCTACTTCCTAAAAAATGCCCAGTTCTAGATCTTTTTTGCATTCGTATATAAAATATCTGTGGCATTCATTTTGTGTGAGAAACTTTGAATAAAGAGCCCAAACTTTGCCAATTTTCCACTACAGCCACAGTCAGCTAGTGTTTCACTAATATTATTGTGTTATCATCCAATGTCTCCTGCTGTTAAGTCCTTAGAGATACATTGTAATTGACTATTTGCAAAAGATTCAAATTGAGGTGCTCACAGTGAGGACACAATTTTGCCCATCTTGCTCCTGACTTGAAGCATGCTGCTAAAGGTCAAGATTTCCATTTCCTTTTTTAATGGTCTAGTGTTAAAAGAGACTGGGTAATATTGTTAGATTAATTATTGGTTTTTAAATTCTGGTTAGAATTATTTATATCTAAACTAGTTTGTTTTAGTAAATTTTTTATTCAGCGTATCTGCTGAAGAATATAAACAATCTAGAGGATTTCAGACGCTTGGTTTGGGTTTAGTCATAACCCACACTCCCTACTCTTCCTTACCACATGCAATTCTGTTTGCAATAGTTCTATTTTACTTTTTCAAACCTGTGTCAATTTTTATTATCTCTACATTAAGGAAAACGAAAAAGAAAGCACAGAAACACAGCCTTTCCAAAATTGCATTTTGTGGTCAGATAAGTCATCTAGAACCAAATACACACATACAAATCTATGCAGAACCCAAGAGTGTTCCCTGCATTAGGACAACTCAGTGCAGATCAAATGTGACTGACCTGGATGCCCAACAAAGGAGATTGATATTTGCCTCTACAGTCTTATCTTATTGCTGATTATCAGTCAACCTGCCTTGAACAAGCAATTTCAAGGCGTGCAAAACCAAAGGGTGCCTTGAAGCCATGTTGAATGGAGGTGCAAACAACAATAGCCTGAGCCACAACATGCCTGACCATAAGATCAGTATCTCGTGTCCACTTGGCAGTTTTCTCTAGCTTGATTCCAAGAGTTGCATGTCTTGGTTTTCAGTGCAGTCAAGGTAAACATTAATTTCAAACATGATTAACCTGGTTACAAATTTAAAGGGCAAAGAGGAGGTAGGTAATGCCATTGGCAATTCTCTTTTTACCCCAAGCTAGCCTATTTATATTTTTTAGCCTCCTTTCAAATTAGCCATTGCCAAGGCATGCAAAGCAAGTCTATCATATGTGTGCGTAGAGAAGATAGTTGAGGCTTCCTAAAGGGACATCTACTAAACCCCATGGCTGATGCATTCAATGAACAATGCTCTTCATTTTGTTGGAGAGAACTCTTGAGGTGCAGAATCCCTTTGCAACTAATGATCATGTCACACAAGTTGATTGGGATGGTGGGGTTCAAGAGAAATAAAGGGAAGAAAGTGAATGATGTGGTGGTCATGATATAATTGCTTAGATACGAGACACAAACTATCCATCATATTCCTTGTTCTTACCATCATTAGATATGAGACTTTTGACAGTCCTAACTTTGGAGGGACCCGTAGCTAGCATGTTTGGGCAAAAAGAAGCCCATAATTCTTCAAATTTACCTTGTACTTGTAATTCTACCATGAGCATGTTCAATGCACCATTCAATGAGTTTGGAAGAAGTTGAACATCCCTTTACTCATGTCTGCATATGCAGCAAATCCAAATGAGTGTGTTGAGAGGTTGGGTACAGTTGTTCCCATTGATAACTAATTCCAAGGGCTTCATGAAGGCCCTCAAGAAAATGTACACTCTAGTGGGAGATGCACTCAAGAAAGTTTGATTAACTTGATGGTTACAATAGTCCAAGAAATATAGACATACACACTATTGCACAAGACAAAATAGCTAGCTGGTGACGATTATGTGGACCTCCTTTGTTACATACTCTTGTGATTCGCCTCCATTGCAGGTCTCTAGCTAGCCTGCAGCTAAGAGGAATAGGTTTGCATATAGCTTTGCCCACTTCATTATTAGGATGAAATTTATCTCTGGGAGGGAACAGCTGTTTGTAGTTGTACACAACACCTCATGTCTCATTGATTATGAGAGAGATGATTACAAGGAGATCCCAACAACACTTTGTAAAGTTAGAGGAGTCGAGGTAGATGGATGAGGACCAGTGTGTGCAGCCAGGAATGGTTAGGGCCCCATTACAGGAGCTAGACAAAACCAACAATTCAGAAGAGCAATTGTAGAGATTTCCATGGAACGATGAGTCTGATACTGAGCTTGTTGCACATTGTTGCCCTGCACAACCTCTAAGGTTTGGTCTATCTTGAATTTCTCAAAACCTCTTAGCTAGCTTTTATACACGAGAAATTAAATTGCATTTTTCATCATTAATTTGTCGTAAGTATAGGATCACATCGGATCTGCAGGTTTGCTATTCTATTTTGAAGAAAGTCAAATTTTGAAAATTCAACTTTCATCACAACTTATCTAATAGCTTTTAGTCCATGGTGTTTAAAGTGCATTTTCTGCCATAATTTTACTACAAGCATGGGTTCTTGTCAGACCTGGAGGTTTGCTATCCTATTTTCAAGAAACTCGAATATTTTGAATTCAGCTTCTATATTAGAGGCTCTGTAATACAGTTATATCCAGGAGGATCATGGTATGTTTTCATGTAATTCTATATCTGTCTGTATTTTAGAAGCCTCACCAATATTAGCAAGTGAATGCATTCATTGCATCTTGATGCATTAATCTTTTTCCTTGGTTTCAAGTACAATTCTGAAGTTGAGAATCTATATGTGACGTTTGGGGATTATACAGTAGCTTCTGAGTGGCACCCTCTCTAATCATCCAGTAAAGCATGCAAAACTTAACGAGTTTATTATTTGATGTGCTAAAACCCTCTCAACTTTATGTGCAGGCATTGTTCAATGCTTGTTTGGAAAATGCCTGTAGTGAACAAGGGGCCAGAATGTCTGCCATGGATAGTTCCAGCAGAAATGCTGGGGAAATGCTTGATAGACTAACTCTGTCTTATAATAGGTATGCCATCAAATCTGCACTTCTGGATTTCTTTTAATTTGCACAATATGAGTTTCCATATGTTTTAAGTTCATATTATCATGTTTTTGATTGGCCCTTCTCTTGTTCTTACAAATATTTTTATTTACTACACAGGTCTCGACAAGCTTCAATTACAACAGAGTTGATAGAGATTATTTCTGGTGCTTCAGCTTTACAGTCTAAAGCTTGATCATCTTTGTTTTGTTTTCAGGATTACATTTTTATATTTGATTTATCTCTATATACGTTCTACTTTGGTTGGGTGATGGGATGTATGTTCAAACATTTGTGAGTGGCAAATCTTACCTCAGCAAATAAATTGTTTCAGTTTCATTACCCCACTTGTGGCTGGAATTAGTCTTTTCAAGGCATTATATACACAACCGAATTTTGCTCATCAATGCGATTTGCATTCCTTTATACTTATGCAGATCTGCAAAACTAGCACCATCAGCCATCATCAATTTATTTGTTAATTGTGCTTTTGTTTCCTGTTTATTAATGTTGTGATTTCTCTCCCTATGTAAGGCAAATTTATGACTGGATTCTGGGAAAAATGGATCTAAATTTCAATATACCATGGAAATGAATGAAATGCAGATTGAGTCATTACTCTCCCGTTGTGTATATTTATAATTAATTTTCTGTTATTAACCTTGTCACGGGATCGCTTTCTCTAGAGTGAGATCTTTCATATTTGAACAAACATAAAGTTAGAATTTTGTTTTATCCTGGAAATTTTTGGCTTTTAACCTGAAAATTTTTGGCTTTTAACCTGCAAGTGCCAAGTTGTAGAATAGAAAATGCAAGATGTCTTTTTTTTTTTCCCAATGTCCAAACATTAGCTAATTTGCTATCATTCCATTCATACAATATGGAGTGCTCTTTAATTAGTTATATTATAACTGATGAAGACATCAACTTGAAGCTGTAAAATATGTAAAAGGAAGGATTCCCTAGTGGCCTTCATTTAGCTCCCAGCTAAGATGGAACCCGACTCTCTGGAAAGATGTGACTATTTTTTGTTTCCACAAAATTTTAACCAACCCTATATATTTCATGACCAGCACATCTTACAAGATCTGTTTCAGAAGTTGTCTTGTGTCACAAGGTAGCGGCTAATTTCTTTTTGATTGGTAAACAGAGGGTTGAGGTTCAGGAGCCTCTCCTATTAAAGGAGAACATGCCAAAAATACACTGCTCTAAAATAGTAACAATGGCCGGATATATTAATTCCTGAGTTTTTCTTACAAAGTTATTTCATTTCCTACTGTGAACATAGACCTCAGCTCTCCTTGCGGCATTAAAGGGCTTGTATAAAGATGATATTTATCTCTTCCAAACTTGCAATCTTAGGAGTTTTGATGGGCATCTTCTTCCATACTCAAAGTCTCTCGTACTCCAGAGAATGGTATTGCGCTCATTTTCAAATTTTCAATAAATCATCATTTCCTTGGCATATAATCTCAGGCCTTGCTGTTGGTGGGTTGACTCAAATACTACTTCGAACCTGATGTTTTCACAGTCAATGTTATCGAGTGATAAATCATCTGGAAATAATAGTATAATATCCCTGATAAAAAAGTTTACTTATCCCTAACACAAATACGTACCTCACCTTGCAGTGATGATTTATTCTACTGTCCTTCACACATATGGCCAAGCTACGTACTTGTTGGCCCTTGATACCAAGTCTGCATCCAATAAAAGCTCGATATTTCTTCTATGTTAAGAGACAGATTAGGCATGCCATTTTGCTCAATTAAGGTCCGGATGTGCTTTCATCCCACATTTGCAGTGCTCTTATTTCTGATAGCTGCTTTGATCAGGGCTGAAATGCTAGGTTATCTTCAAAACCTGCTTTGCATTAAGGGTATCTGTCATTCAGTTTTTTTTTCCAGTTTCTGTGTTATTCATTCTTAACCAAGATTTCATTTTCACTTATAAGAGGAGCAAATGTCACTTGACTGTGATTCGTCTGTTATTAAACAAAAGGTATTGCTTACTGTTTTTAGTAATTTTTCGTTTTCTACAATTTTTTTAAATACTACAAGATTCGGGTATAGCACCTACTATTAGAATAGTTACACGTTGAATACAGAATTGTTACAGAATATTGCACGTTTTAATAGTTACAGAATTGTGCAAGTTTTACTGGTAGTAGCTTGGTATAATCTAATTTAGAATCTATTATTATTATTATTACCTAGTTATGTTAAGGCGTAGAACTAGAGTAGAGGTAACATTGCAAGTAACACTGAACCTCGCAATGTTGTGAATCCTTCGGGGTCCCACTGAGCATGCCAGAAAAATTGTTTACCTCCGAGGATGTTAGGCTTATTCTGAGGGTAGTCCAGACGTTTCACAACTATGGGATCAAGTGGGACCAAGTGCACTCTATGAGACGACCTTCAAGATTTTAGAAGTCAGGTCTTTGTGAAAGGGGAACGAAAGGGAAGAAAGAGAATAAAAGTAGGTTAGCCGAATAAACTTTTTAATGTGACTGGTGACAGTGAAACACATCCTCCGGTACCACGTGGGCTGGGGGAGACAACTCCTCATGACTGCATGCTTTACCACAAGCCCCCTAGCCCAATTTTCATTCTCTACATTGAATAGCTATAAAAGTCATATTTAAATGAGGAAATTCTAGCTCAAGAAATACATCTCCATAGAATTTGCCCTCATTGGTGATGAATCCCTATTGTTTAGTCATGCCATCCCTTGTTAATTTTTATGTTTATGTGAGTACACTTAATTTTTTCAAACCCATTAAGATCATATATGCTCACAAAAATGGTTTTAACCGTACTCAATATTTTTCCTTACCTATTAAATATCATATATGCACACACACACAAAAAAAAAAACATTTCTAACGTCATTTCTTCAGGGTTACCATATTAGTCAGTATAGGCATGTTAATTGACACGCTCAATCATATTGATTAGATGGGATGCTTGGACCTCTACAACATATGAATTTCGAGGATGATAGTAATTTTTTTCCTTCCAAAATATTTCTAACGTACTCTTAATTTTTTTCCTTTTACCCATTAAATATCATATATGCATGCAAAAAAATGTTTCTAACTTCATTTCTTTAGGGTTACCATATTAGTCAGTATAGGCCAAATGCTTGAAGCTAAATTTTACATGCATTTTAATTGACACATTCAATCATATTGATTAGATGGGATGCTTGAACCTCTACAACATATTAATTCTGAGGATGATAGTAATTTTTTTCCTTACAAAATATTTCTAATGTACTCTTAATTTTTTTCCTTACCCATTAAATATCAGATATGCACGCAAAAAGATGTTTCTAACGTCATTTCTTCAGGGTTACCATATAAGTTAGTATAGGCCAAATAATAAAAGCTAAATTTTACATGAATGTTAATTGACACATTCAGTCATATGATTAGATGAGATGCTTGAACATCTACAAATGAATTTTGAGGATGATAGTAATGTTATCTAGATATTGGCATTTATGAGTCTTTAGATTGTTAATAAGACAACAAACTTATCGTGATTCGTCTCGCTAGAGAAGCACTTCTTATTAGATGTATGGTGTTGATATTAAACTCTTGAACATTTATAATCTTTTAACTTGTGATAGATAGATAAATAATTTTTTTAACGTCCACGAGGCTAAACATAGCCTATGGGACAGCAAGGCAACCTAGGTTGACTTCAGTAATTCGGTTCGTTTCTTGTGCAAGTTGATGATGAACCCACCTAATTTCTCAATGTACTCCTCGCTGAATAGGTTATGCCAAGAGCTATCCGATATAGTATCCGCAAATTTATCCCTATTGTCCTTGTAGGCTTCACATTCTAAAATAAAGTGATGTTCGGTTTCCACTTTTCTTGAGTTACAAAACTTTCAAATTCTCTCTTCCCAAGCCTCCTTATGTCTCTTCCAACGCCCGGTCTCACAGTGGAGTTGATGAGAGTTGGTTCTTAGCTGGGCAATAAGAATTTTAGCTCTCCAAGAAATGTTGGCGACTATGTACGCTTTTTGGAGTTGATCACGTGGGGTTGAACTCATTAATATAATATATTTTCTTCCTTCCAATCGCATTTCCCCAATTTCTCTTGTAAAATTTCTCCATAACGAAGACCTTTATTTCTGTGTTTAAAGTGGTCTAAATTGTTTGGCTTTAGGGCCTATAATATTTTTTGTTTTCATAATCTAATTGGAGTAATTTTTATTGTTCATGTAATCCATCTCTCTTTTCATTTGTTTTGGCATGAAATCATAAATTGAACTTTTTTGAGCTGAAGGTTGTAATTAGTTTAGTTTAAGTTGTTTGCAACAAATTACACAAAAAGCAAACTATCACTCATAATAAATTAAATTTTTCATTCTTTACGTTATTTCTCTTTTTTCTTCTATTGGCTAGTCTTGTTTGAAAATTGTAGCCAATATCATTGTGAACGGTAAAATTAGATGGTCTTTTAAATAGGGTTTTTAACAATGAGGATTTGCATATAAAAGAGACCCTATGCCATATTTAACCATTTACATTTAATTGCAATGATAAGGAATGTAAAGCTGGAAATGTTTGCAAAGAATAATGAAGTAAAAATACATACCTTACATTATAGCAGATATGGAAATACCCATTTTCTAATGCCTGTGTCAAGTTTCTGAAAAATCTGCAACCGAATCTGGTACAGAAATGCAGAGACGAAGAAAACTCAAAAATCTTTTCCGAATCTGACTCAGTTTCGATTTTGACCCAAAAATGAATGTCACCTTTGACCCAAAATTTTTGATTCTGACCCAGAATCTCCGATTCTGACCTAGAACAGAATGTCGATTCTGACCTAGAAATGAATGTCGCATCTGACCCAAAATGTCCGATTCTGACCCAGAACAAAATGTCGATTCTGACCTGCAACTCCCGAAACAACAATTGTAGATATCTGAAAAAGGGGGTTTGACTAAGGAAAAACCCTATATAGGTAAAATTGGATGGTCTTTTAAATAGGGTTTTATCAATGGGGATTTGCATATAAAAGAGACCCTATGCCATATTTAACCATTTACAATTAATTGCAACGATAAGAAATGTGTATCGTCTTAAAATGGAAGCACTTCCATGTTAAGAACGTTTAGCCCTCCTTAGGGGATGTTTTTGACCTCCATCATATCATCCTCCCGTTTCTGCATCATCCTCTGCTTCTGTGCCTGTTTAGGACCCTGATTGGGCCTCTCCGGGCACCTTCTACCCCACCTGACATACTTTCCAGGGGTTTTGGCCCCCTGGGTCAGGGTCGACCTCGACCCTGACCAGGGTCGCCCTTTCAAATCTGGAAGCCTGTCGGCTGTCGGGGGTCATCCAAAATTTAATTCTCCCGCTTCCGGGTTGGCTGTTTCGGGTTCTGAAGCTTTGATTCCTAAATTATATTTAATATATGTCCTCTTCTAGGGGCATGGGTCTAATTGGAATTTAATTATCCTATGTCAGCCTCCTTAGAAGATTGTGCCCTAGTTTCATATAAAAGGAAGCTTTCTCCTCTCATTTTCTCTAACCATCAACTAAG
>MU224943.1:26210-36779 GCA_018584345.1 Thuja plicata
TTACATACTTGCATACATTTGAATTTCAATTGCATATCTATTGAATATCATAGCTTCATTGTTAGATTCAATTCTACTACTTGCTAGCATTCTATACTTTATTAATTTCAAGGTTAATTCCTAAATCGGGGTTTGACTGAGGCAAACCCCTCCCCCCAACAAACAAACCTCTTTTTCTTGCAGGTACAGGTTCAAGACTGTAGATTTGAGACCAGATCTAGATACCCTTTTCGGCTTTCTTTTGGACGGTGCGAACAGATTCTCTGTCAGACCTGTGCAGGTCAGGGTCAACATTATTGGGTCAGGGTTGACATTTGTGGGTCAAGGTCAACCTTTTTCATAAGACGACATCGAAACGGAAAAGGATTTTTGGGTTTTGTTTGTCTCTGCGTTTCGGTTCAGGATCATCTGTCAGCTTTTCTAGAAACAATCTACATACCTTAGAAAACAACATTCGTTGATTTGGAATTTTGTAAGGTTGGTTCTTCTTCCTATCCTTTTCAATTAATGTGATTAAACATATTCATTTAATCAATTAACAAAATTTAAGATCCCCTTCTTTGTTCTCTTTCTGAATAGTTGATTCATTTGTGCATTAACCCTTCTTTTGGGTTGATCAAATTGAATCTTCCATTTGTGCATTTGAGGATAGAAAAGGAGCATCTTATCTTCTCCCTAATCACAATTGCAATACACAATCAATACAATTCAATTAAATGTAAAGTAGGGTTAAGGGATTTAACACACTTTAAGCATATCAAACAATAATTAACAAATAATCTTTCACCCCCTCCCTTTTTCAAACCTTACAGAATGTAAAGCTGGAAATGTTTGCAAAGAATAAAGGAGTAAAATACATACCTTACATTATAGAAGATCTGGAAATACCCCTTTTCTGATGCCTGTGTCGAGTTTCTGGAAAATTTGCAACCAGATCTGGAATAGTAACGTAGAGACGAAGAAAACCCAGAAATCTTTTCTGAATCTAACTCAGTTCTGATTTTGACCCAAAAATGAATGTCACCTTTGACCCAAAATTTTTGATTCTGACCCAGAACAGAATGTTGATTCTGACCCGAAAATGAATTTCACATCCGACCCAAAATGTCTGATTTTGACCTAGAAAGTCTGATTCTGACTTAGAACAGAATGTCGATTCTGACCTGCAACTCCTGAAACAACGATTGTAGATATCTGAAAAGGGGGGTTTTCGGATGGCTATATAGGGTTTTGCCTTAGTCAAACCCCCATTTTGGTGGTTTCCACCTCCATGAATAGCCAAATGTAATATAATGTATGTATGTGTTGCTCTTAGAAAGAGCTTTGAATGTATAATGCCAAGATATAATCCTCTAGATTGAAACCCTAGCATGAATTGAAAATGAGAGAGCAATACATAGATTTGAATATGATAAAGAAAGCATACCGAGCCCCCAAGGCTAAAGTATTCCTACGAAACTCACAATCCATAGTTTCTACCCTATTAGGGTTTTTTCTTGTATGAATCACAGTGCTTGAAATGACTACTTGAAAACTATGCCTTCTAATACTAATTCAGATATAAGAAAAGCCTAATTGCTAAGGATTTGGATAAGATCCTTCTTCATTTTTGAGCTCCACATATACTCAGGCAGGTTTTACCTCTTAATGATTACTGATTACACAGTATATATAAAAATGGACACTGATTTGCTATGTATCTTTAAACCAACTTATGAAACACCTTGCAAGTGATCAAGCACAACCAAATGCAAAGCTTAACCAGACAAACTATGATTGTAAATATAGAAAAAACTAGTGATATAAGGATTTTCATCCTTCTTCCTTTTAAGGAGGGATAGCCTAGTTGATTCACTCTCCAAGGAGTCACTAAAATGGACAATATCCTGCTGATATGAGTCCTTAATGAGTTCAGCTCATTTGTTTTAAGTAACAGAAGTATATTTGATTGAAATAATTTTGATATTGGATGAGGAACAAACTGCAAACTATATCCTAGGCCAGTGCCTATCCCTTGTGCAAAGAGTCAATGAAAACATGAATTAGCAGAGATAAACTAATAGAGATACTGTAGAGTGCCTTACAAACTACATGCAGCTGAGATAGAGTGCCTTACAAACTATCCTCTCATATACATACATCTGCATCAAATCCTTATCACAATGCTTTTCTCTCTGAAATCATCTATGAAACTTAGTCCTCTCCTTGAAAGGAACTCATAAATAATTAGACAAACTACATTGTAGCAAGTGTATTTCAAATGCCTTACAAGTGAAACACACTAGAGAACAAACAGAATGCAAAGAGACAAGATAATATGAAAGAGGGAAAACTACACTGTATTCTATTAATGGATTTTGTTTCAACACATCCAGACAATAAGCCTTTAGAATATCAAAGACATAGAAGTATATTTTGCAAATAAAAGTTCAACAAAACCAACTGGGACCTGCTCTAGGCATCTGCAGGGAAAACCCCAGAATAGAGTAGAGGAAAAGAACCCTTCTAACTGAGAAAAGAAAGAAAGATGTAGGAAGGAGAAACCCTAACACCTCTGAGAAATTCACACCTGTCTCTCCTTTGAAAATATGATTTGATCCTTAATCTCTGAGAAAATTTGATTATCACTGTTCAAAACTCCTCCGGGAAAGCCTCTGCAATATGATTTGCAATAAAATACCATGCACCTTGTCTTACTCTTCTGCAAATCTAACTTTACTTTGCAAATATCTTTAAATCTGATCATATTTTCTTGCCCAAACTCTGAACTTATCTTTTAGTAAAATTTGATCTTTCCTGGCATCTGTCTTATCTTGCAAGCAATCCTTCACTGAAATCTGATATCATTTGAAACAAAACTGATCTTTCACTCTTTATTCACAAATCCTCCGAGAATAGATATTAAAATTTTTCAAACTATATAATTCATTTAAAATATATCCTGTGCTTATTCCAATGTCTTTGAAACTCTCAATTTTCTGCATTTTTTACCAGACTTCACCAAAGATTGACATGTGTCACCTGTGGGCTGGTTGCTCTAAATTGGTCTTTAACTTTGCCTTAATCCTGGGTTCACCTTTTCACCTTGTCTCCAAGTCTCTGAAAAATTTGCCTAACCATGGTCTGATTTGGAGACTTGGAGACTAGCATTAGTCTCCAAGTCTCGTAATGTATTTGACTTAACATTTTATGTCCGGCGACCTGGCGACTAACCTCAGTCTCATTGTCTCTGAAACTTTTCACCCTAACTGCCACCTTCTCGCAACCACGCGACTACACAGTCTCCATGTCTCCAAAACTTTTTGACTTAACCGCTAACATTTAGCGACCATGCGACATCATCTGGTGGTTTATCCTCAGCATCCGGTGACCATGCGACTGGCAGTTATCTCCTGGTCGTGGCGGTTATCTCTGACATTCAGCGACTATGCGACTAACCACTAGCAGTCAGTCACCAAGTCTCAGTGGTTTTCTCCTCCAACGGTCATCTTCTGGCGACCACGCGACTGAGCACCATGTGTCACCTTGCCATGTCATCACTTGCGTCATCACACTTCCACATCATCATTTTTGCAAAATTTACTTACCTTCAATTTTTGGCATAAAAACCGAGGCACCTACCACCTAGATGCGCGTGTGGATAGCCTCCTCATCAGCTTCAAACTAATATGTTTGTGTCTTTGCATATAAACATCATAAATTCTACTGTGGCAAGAATGTGGGACTAAATCCCCTAATGCTATTAAAGCATTTTCGAATTCTAGCTCAAAATAAGGGGGTCCCACCTGCATTCCAACTTACAACATCATAGAGCCCACCAAGAGCCTTTGGGCTCTTCTTCTTATTTCATACAGTGTGTGTTTTAGTATATAAACACTAAAAACGCCCACGCATAAGCAATGTGGGACAATGTGTTTTCATTGTTTTTTCAAATTTTCAAACTTCTTGTGGATGGTGTTCGTTAATGGCATTCATTCATTGCAAATGAAGACTATTAATATCTTCCAGAGGTCTGGACGCCCCTCTTTATGGATTTACTTCTGCAAATTTTGAACTTTACAAATTGCAGTCAACATTTAAATGTTCTCTGGCTCTCACGGTTTTTACAGAGCATGGTCTCCCCTCCTTTCCAACGTGATCTTCCTCTGCAAATGCTGCACAAATGTTTGGAAGATTTTCCAGTTGCATAACTTTTAAAAATTTAAAATCCCTCCAACTGCTATCGCAGTCCACCATGCAATGAAGGTTTCCTTTATAATTCAAAACCATCAAAATAACACTGCTATTTAACCTCCTTATCTGCGCAAGACACTTAGCATTTGATGTGTTTGCAGCTTCCTTCACTGCGTGGAAGCCATACCTCTTTGCATTGATGTTTTACTTTTAAAAAACATTGTCTTCCTCCTCCATGTGCCGCGCTGGCAGCTACATCTCATGGAATGTTTGCAAATTGTATTTTTTAAATGTTAGATTCCCTCTAACATGTTCCTACGTAGCCTCTGTGTGATAGAAGTTTCCCTCTTTTTTAATTTAAAACTTTCAAAACAGAACTGAATATTCCTTCATTAGCTACACAGGAAATCATGTTGATTTGTTTTGGTTTTGATGCTGGCATCCTCCCCAATATGCTGCGCAGCCCTTCAAGGTATTGGATGTTTAAAAAGGTTAAAACTCATGAGGATCCCCAAAACACTACGTAGGGTTTCATTGTATAGCCTACGCAAGTCACAAGCTTGCTGTTCAAATATTTTAAAAAACTTCAGAAACCTCCAATATCAGCGCATACCAGCATATGTATTGGAAAAAAGTTTAAAAATCTCTCTTTGTAATGCTGTATAGAAGCCTCCCCCAATTTGCAACGTGGATCTTGCTCTCCTCTGTCTTCTAATACCAATATTGTATATGTTTTATGCTATGCGCAAGCCTATCTCTTCCAGCACTGGCTATGGCATTGAAAGTCTTGAATTGTTTTGAAAATACATTTTATATTGCACATACCTTTTCAAATGAAGTTTTAAGAGTACCATCAATTGTGGTATATGAAAGATTGCTAATATAAACCTTATATGGATTGTCAATGGAGTCTCTGACATTAAACTGTAGCATTGGTCTTCTACTTCTTCTAGGAACCTCTGGAAAGTTTACTCGTAAAGAATCATCCTTCAGTTTCTTAATGCCCCCTTCATGTTAGTCTCAAGACTTTCCCCTTATGCTGTATCACATTTAAGGCTGAAAATATGTTTCTCATTTGTAATTGCAGTAGCCTTATCTTCGGAAAGATCACTATAATAAAGAGCAATTAGAAATATTTCAAAATATATGGAGATTTTGCCTAAAGTGCAAAATGTAAAGGTATTGAATCAACTTTCAGGGATGAAATGACTCAAGTTCAAAAGAAGGTTCCCCTGAATTTGTATATGTTTTGTGCCAAATTTGTATTTGCGGCATCTTCTTCCATTTAAATCCAATACTAAGTCATCATCTCGTATATTGGTGGGCACTCAATCAATGGTATTTCAACTTATAGTTCTAATGCCTCAAATATACTTTCACCCTTTTAGGTACAAAATACTATGCAAATTATCTCAAGACATCAAACTAGCAACTTTACAATCACTTTTGCAAACTGAACTTTTTAATGGCAACTGGCCTCCGGAACTGATCTCAAAACCTAACTGAAACAAGTAATCTGACCCTAACACCTGGCACAAAGATTCATTCATCATCATTGAAAACATATGAAAAAGGGCTTTTCCAGATTCATCCTCCGGCGCAAGATATAACTATTCAAACTTAGTACTTTAGAAAATCGTGCAAATGCAATATGCTAGAACATCACAAACCTCATCCGGATAGGTCAGTGCAAAATAACTAAACCAAACTCTGAAGTTTCACCATCAGGTCAAAAAGTACATTCATATGCAATGAGAATGGCCCCACGATCGGATCTTGGAAACAACTTTCAGATAAAAAGTTACCACTCTCAGAAGAAGATTAATTTGCAAACTTAGTTCTGTTCTGCATTGCAAATTGAATAAACCGCCTTTGAAACTGAATTCATAAAGTCACTAGGAAGAACCTTCAAAATCTCAAGAAGAACCTTCAAAATCTCAACCTCTGAACATAGATTCAATGTCATGTGTAGAATGCAAAACCTCAGCTATCTGGCTCTGATGACCAATTGATTAATAGGCATTAATCTGCAAAGTCAGCATTTAAAAGACTTTTCTGAACTTTAATACTGTAAAAATGCATAAATTGGATTTGGAAATAGCGTAGAAAAATGATCAACTGGATTGATCAAAATATGAAAATCTTCAAAGGAGTTCATTTCTAGGTCTACAATGCAGAACAACCTCCAATTATGCCTGATCCTGAACCGGGTGCAAACAGGGAAACTACAGAGTATGTCATTTAATTCTAAATTCAGCATTTTCAGTGAAACTTTAATAAATTGGAAATGGAAAGGCTCTGGCAAAGTGAATAAATGGATTGGCAGGAATCTGTAAATATTCAAATGGGTACACTATTATGTTTTTAGTGTAGGGGAAAACTCAAGTATCCAAAATGTTCAACCGGGTATACATTTTCAAGACCTCAAAGTGGAAAACTTAGTAATTCTGCACTTGAATACTCAGGAAATCAGAATTATTCACTAATAGAATGGTTCTAGAAAACTTGTCATCTAATTTCATAGGGATCTGCAAACTGGCAATATTGGTTCATTGTCATGCTTACAATACCTGGGAACACACCATGATGTCATACCTATCCATCTGATAAAAAATGCAGGCCTTCAAAGTAAGGTATTCAGAAATCTGCATTCAACAACTTTGGGAAACTTAACAAAGTGCCAACAGAATCATACTGGCAAACTGCTTAAACAGAATGATCATGATCCGAAAACTAAAAAAAAAGAAGTATTTGACCACTGGAACATAGTACAAAAGGAATTTTTTCAATTGAATCAACTGGTCAAAAGTTATAATCAATCAAACTGAGCTATTTCAGATTTCTGAGCAGAACAAAGATGCAAACAGTTCTGAGCAACCAACTTTGGGGAATATGGAAACTTATCAAACTGATATGAAAAGGCCTGGGTTTTGAAACATAAGCTCTTTGACATACATGTAACACATTCCCAAAGTGATGTCTTATAAAACTCAACAGGGTGCAAGATATTCAGAAGCAAACTAGGCAAGTTACAACAATTTGACACTTTGGAAAAAATGCAGATTTAGGTGATCATCTCAAAATGACTACTCCCTAAACATGTCAAATTTGGAATTTAGGAGTTGGAACCCTGTGCATATGTGAAATGAAAGGTACTGAACCCTCTTCTCAAGTAAAATCTGATGAAAATCACCAGGGTATCTTTTTCAAGCACTCTAACTAATCCTTTTCACACAAATTTTTCAAGGGTACTCACCTTTCCTTATTGAAAATTTTAACATGGTCACTCCAAATTTGTGCCAAATTTGAGAGGACCAACATACCCCATGATAGTATCTTTTCAATGCTTGAATGTTGAAAATGGTAGATCCAAGAAGAAGGAAGGAATAATTCTTTCTCACTCCAATGAAGAGCCATAATAGCTTGTCCACAAAAATGCTTGTATGTATTAAGACATCATCATATCTTGTCATTCTATATCATCCTCTTTCATTCTTGCATCATCATCATGTCATAATCGTAATTTCGTCATGTCCAAATGAAGGCAAAAGAGAGTGCTTATATAGAGATCTCAAGATAGACCTCCTAGGGCAATGCGAGGGACCCAAATTCAAATTTCACCTTGAATTATGGTCCAATTACAATCACAAACCAAGGAGGGGATGTATTAATTTGAATATCGGAGAACACACTTTCGCACCCGGACCCGGGGACCTATTTTTAAGTTTAGGGCCCCGATATGTTCAAGATCTGAAAGCGGGGACCAACACCCGACATAGATCAAAATCAACCTCGACCTAGGTGAAGGTCGACCTTGATTCTCACCTAGGTCAGAATTGAACTCAACCCTAACTTGAGGTTTCAAGCGGGTCACCTTAAGAAATTTGCAAGATTCCCAGGTCAGCCGAGGACCTAGGAAGGTGAGAAAACACACCAGAGTGTTGGGGAGAGCCACAAAGGCCATAGAAGAGGTATGATGAAGATTAGGAGAGCCAGTACGTAGGTTCTGCCTAAAAATAAAGACATAGAGAGGGAAAATAAGGAGGATCCACAAGATCCTAACCCTAATTTCACCTAGAAATACATAATCAAGTGCAGATGCATCCTAAATTCAAATCTAATATGCAAGTGTACTAAACGAGGGTGCTAAACCTACCAAAATAGAAGTTATTCCATTTTAAGATGATACATTTATCCCCCACTTTAGCTTGGATATGACACTACGTGAATATGCAAGCTAAAGTAAGAAAACATAATAAAATAAAAAGGATATAGCCAAGTCCTCAATGTAGAGATCCTGCAAGAAATCGTTAGTACCCGCAACTTGCAACATACAAGGTTGATGAAAATCCATAAAGCACCTAAGACTTACTAGGATGAATTTGAGAAGTGCATAGAGCCCCTTATTCCCCCTGTTTCGGCTTACTAATTCTGAAAGGTGAAACATGGTGATAAGGTTAGATCTATACACTGGATATGCAATTTATTGAAAAGTCCTTTTCTAAACCAATTAGAAGGATGCCTAACCTTCCTAAACAAATTCAAGGGGTTAGGTATCTGAATCACGATTCCAACGACACTGAAAATAGAGCTACCGAACTCAAGTTATGATGAAAAGAGTGAATGTCTATCTAAATGCATATGAAGGAAAATTTGAATTTAACCTAAGTAAATTCAAATGAAACCCTAATAAAACCATAATTTGTAGCTATAAATAAGAGAAGGAAACACTTACCTCCTCATTCTTACCATTTGCAGAGTTTAGGAAAAGAAGCAGAATGCCGAAGAGAGAAGAACTTTGAGTGAGCCGCATGGAGGTCCTGAGAGAGTGCCTAGCCAGCAGACAACCACTTCTTGAGGTAAGTTCATTGTTTTGATATTTGTGGTTATAAAATTCATGTTTTCATAGGTAAGGTCGACCTTGACCCAAAAAGGTCGACCCTGACCCAATTATGTCGACCTTGACCCTTTAAGGTCGACCATAATTGGGAAGATCTCACCCTTTCTGGGGATAAGGTCGACCTTGACCCAAAAGGTCAACCTTGACCTGGTCAAGCGAGTATTATAGTTGCATAATGATAGAGTATTGACATGATGTTGTTTGTGCTAACATAATCTTGTCCGTATCTGAGAGCACCCCTTCGGAGGGCTATTGCTGACTGTCAGAGAGAACTTGTCCGAGATACAACAGGATGAGATACGTATATTGAGAGATGTGGGATTGTACTGGGTATCATTTCTACCATAGATGAGGTTCCATCGATCCATGATATCGGCCATGATAGAGAGGTGGGATGAGGTTACTTTTTCCTTCCATCTTCCCTCAGGAGAGTTCACGATCACACTGGAGGACGTGCATAGGATCCTACGACTTCCATTCTGAGGCAAGCATGTCAGACTCAGAGTGCAATGGGGTCCTATTGAGGTCCTCTCAGATGGGGAGTATTTTTTAGGACAAGTACCACAGATGAGGACCCAGGTAGATCAGATTAGTCAATCAACCATACTAGCAGGCCCGACACCTTTGGTACTGTAACATATAAAATAGAGGTTACTAAAATGTAACGTAAGAAAAGATGTCACCAAAATGTAACATATAAAAAGTGGTCACATTTGAAAATGTAGATGTTTGTGTGATGTGTGGGGAAGATAAGACGTTCCTTTCAACCTCAAATGCACAAATGAAAGATCCAAATTGATCAACCCAAAAAGGATCAATGCACAAATGAATCAATCATTTGGAAATGAGAGCAAAGAGGAAAGATCTTAAATTCCCGTTTTAGAAAGGAATGTATATGATACTTCTAGGAATTGAAATGGATGAGATGAAGTACCAACCTTACAAAATTGTAGATCAAAGATTGTTATTTTCTAAGATCTGTAGACTGTTTCTGGAGATGGTGACAGTTGATACCGAACCGGAACACAGAGACGGACAAAACCCAGAAATATTTTTCCGTTCTGATGTCGTCTTATGAAAAAGGTCGACCCTGTACCACTTTTGCCAACTCAATCTGCTCAACTTCGAAAGTGTCCCTGTTCGCACAGTCCGAAAGAAATCTGAAAAGGCTATACAGATCTGGTCTCAGATCTACAGTCCTGAACCTGTACCTACAAGAAAAAAGGTTTTTTTTGTTGTGGGGGAGTGGTTTGCCTTGGTCAAACCCCAGTTTTGGAATTAACCTTATAATATAATTGAAACTGCAGAGATAAACAAAGTAAACACATAAATTCACCTTGCTTATATGGAAGCCCTTATGGCGGATTTGAATCCATGAATCCACAAGTATGTATGCATCAAATGGATCTAGAATGTAGAATGTATCATGTAGGATGTCTTCAATCAATCTCTTGTAGATCTCCAACACCAAGTCTTGAATGGGTTCTTGAATTTGG
>MU224943.1:41843-61756 GCA_018584345.1 Thuja plicata
TAAACAAAGTAAACACATAAATTCACCTTGCTTATATGGAAGCCCTTGTGGCAGATTCAAATCCGTGAATCCACAAGTATGTATGCATCAAATGGATCTAGAATGTAGAATGTATCATGTAGGATGTTTTCAATAAATCACTTGTAGATCTCCAACACCAAGTCTTGAATGGGTTCTTGAATTTGGAAGAGGCTTGGAAGAAGGTGAATGGAGAGATCACCAAAAGGGCACTATGTAGCTTGAATCCTTCAATGGCCTCCAATGGACCTCCTTCATGAAAATGGATGCTTGAATGCTTGAGAATGGATGGATGCTTGCTTGAAATATTTCTCCTTAGCTTGCTTGAATTTCACTTGAAAATCCTTCTCAATTGCGTAATGATGCTTAGAGAAAATGAGAGGAGAAAGCTCCCTTTTATATGAATTTAGGGAACAATCTTCTAAGGAGGCTGACATAGGATAATTAAATTCCCATTAAAGCCTTTACCCCTAGGAGAGGACCTATGTTAAATATAATTTAGGAATCGATGCTTCAAAACCTAAAACAGCCGACCCGGAAGCGAGAAACAACTTTTGCAAAGACCGACATCCGGAAACTAAAAGTTCCCAGGATTATGACCCTGGGACAGGGTCGAGGTCGATCCTGTCCTAGGTCAGGGTTAAGGTTGACCCTGTCCTAGGTCAGGGTCAAGGTCGACCCTATCCTAGGAGGTCAACCCTATCCCTAAATCCCAGAAACACAGGTCTGTATCCCAGAATGCAGAAATCAGGTCAGAAAATGGTGGACAGAAAGGCAGAACAGGGGGGAAGCCATGTCAAGATCAGGAACCCAGTCAAGGCACTTGTCATGACCCCAAACCACTTACTCGAAAGGCTAAATAAGTCTAAAATGGAAGTGCTTGCATTTTCTGACTATACAGGTACAAAAAGTGATGCTGTGTATACTCTCTTTAGTTGTAGTACCCAACACAAAGGGTACAGTATTTTTAGCACCATTCACTCATCTCATATGCAGGATGGAGGGTGAAAGTTCTATCTTCTCATGGGGTCTCAACATGTTAGCCCATCTCTACCATGAGTTGTGTCAGTTAGTGAGATACCAGCGAGAGAGTCTCACAACATGCACCTTGCTACAGGTTTGGATGTTTGAGCATTACACATGTACACGACCACAGGGTGTTCCAGTGACGGTAGATGCAAGCACACCAAGAGCCTTTGCCTACCCACTAGTGGATGTCTGGCAGTACATGGATATCCTCTTTTGGAGGGTGTGCCTCGACCGTATACTAGGTATTGATGTGATATGGAGACCGTATTGTCGGATGAGAGAATGGCCATATACTCGACACTAGTTGAGACACTCCCAACAGCGCAAGCTGCTAGAGGGTCCTACTAGTCATGCAGTAATGCCATATTACTATGACATAGCGATGAGATATTTTGGTCTGATATAGGGGGTCCCTAGAATAGTACCTCAGTATGTACACTCGACCAGATACTATCAGAGACCTAATGCTATACGTTGACCTACAATAGTAGATATTGTAGATAGCGAGATAGATGAGACCAAGGATATAGAGGTAGCTCCTGATGTACCCTATTTAGGTGTTAGCAGAGAGTATATTAGATATTTGAGTCTAAAGGGAACCCACCCCATCTTCCCTGATGACTATCCCACAGGTGATCCAGGTCTGTCAGAGAGGACACACTGAGGTAGTAACATACCAGTGGAGGAGGAGGAGGATCAGAGAGACGAGGAGGAGCCCATATCCGAGGGAGATCCTATGGAAGAGGAGAGAGTGGTGGAGAGAGAAGAGTTTAGAGAAGAAGAGGGAGCAGGGGAAAGAGTAGAGGAGATTCCCCCAGGTGATAATACAGGTGTAGAAGAGCCTGTTGTCTATGCTATACCACTGAGATTAGGACGACCTCCTTGTGCTCATACAGAGACACCACCGCCAAGACCCAGACATAGCGAGCACAGAGAGAGAAGTCACTCCGTGCCCCCACCATCTAGATCCTTTGGTGACACTCAAGAGGGAGATCTAGGTATGAAATATGCATTATATTTGGATATCTTAACAAAATGTTTAAAAATAATTACTAAAAGATAAATTTGTTTGAATTCTGTAGCTAGCATTGCAGAGTGGAGGAGCTTTATATCCGTGGTCCTGAAGGATACATGTATATCCTACAAAATACCAACTAGCGAGCGAGAGTCCTTCATTGGATAGAGAGATCCTGACAAACATGTAGATGTTTTTGCATGCATCCAACAAGATTTTAGGTTATGCAGAGAGAGAGAAGAGAAATTGATAGCTGACCTACAAAGAGCCCAGGAACGTAACTATGAGATGAGCATGTCAAGGAGCCACACATGGACTACAGTAATGAGATCCTCAGATTCACATCATAGATCTGAGAGAGCTGGGAGCCATCAACCCTCAGAGCGTAGAGACAAAGATTGATAGATAGGGCACATGTGCCATATATGTATCAAACTCATAGAAGTTTATATATGAAAAAATTTCTTTACCCAGTTAGTTCTATGATTGATTATTGTATTTTTCACCAATACAAAACTTAATAGAAAGAAAGAATGAAGTCATGTATGAATGTATTCAAATCACATAACCTATAAAACAAACATAATTACTCTATAAGGAATACACAAATACACAAAGAAAGAATGATGTACTAGGGATAATAACGTTTGAGATGCATAATATTAATAGGTTCCTTAAGAGGGACACCATTCATATCAGAAATCTTATAAGCACCTGAAGCAAAGTCCTTAATTACCACAAAAGGTCCAAGTCAATTAGGGCTAAACTTCCCTTTTTCACCAGGTAAAGCATTCACATTCCTTTGATTCTCATACAAGACTAAATCACCTACCGAAAATGACAATTCAATCACCTTATGATTATACTATATCTGAAGTGATTTATGATAAGCATTTATATGTTCCAAAGTATTCATCCGTTGTTCATCTGACATTTCTAATTCCTGTAATCGTTGTTCCCGAAAAGTATCCTTGTCGATTATCCCATGAAATGAAATATGCAAAGAAAGTATTTCTAATTCTAAGGGCATAATAGCATCAGTACCATAAACAAGATTATAAGGAGAAGTACTCGTGGTAGTACGAACTGTTAGAGTAATAGTTCATTTGTCTTTATAATTAAATCTATTTGGTTTAATTATTAAAGTACACTATTATTCTATTCACTTAAGCTTGTCATTTAGGTGCATAATAATTAATATGTTTATTAATTATTAAATGCACAAACCTAGCTTTCTCTGGCTTTAGGGTTTCTCACCTTATAAGCCGCTTTTTGCAATTATTGTAATTCATTCTTTTGGGAAATAATAATTTGCTCTCACTTTGCTGAGATTTTCCAAACCCTAGCTTCTCTCTCACAGGTTTCGTTTCAGCTTTAGGTATTTTGCATGCAGGTGTTCTTGGCATTCTGTGGATTTGTGTTTATCAAATCCTACACGAACACTAGTCCTATAAGCCCATAAAGCATAGGTAAGTTGGGTATGCCAATATTTCGCATGCTTATTAACGATTTTTCTTAAGATTTTCTCAATAACTTTATTTGATCCTTCAACTTGACCATTAGATTGAGGATAGTAGGGAGTAGAAAATATATGCTGAATATGATATTTCTCCAAGAATTTTGTGAATTCTTTATTCTTGAAATAAGTGTCATTATCTGAAACTATCGTTGAAGGAATACCAAATTGTGCTATAATATGGTTAAGGATGAAATCGCAAATAACATCCGCGGTAGTAGAATGGAGAGGAATAGATTCCAACCGCTTCGTAAAGTAATCTGTAGCTGTCAGGATGTATGTATGTCCTTGAGAAGAAGTTGGTGAGATTTTTCCAATAAGATCAAAACCCCAAATACTAAAAGGCCATGGAGAAAATTGATTACGAAGCTCACGAGCAGGAGCATGAATTAAATTACCATGTTGCTGACACTGAGGACACTTCTTAAAAAATGTAAAAGAATCTTGTTCCATTGTTTGCTAATAATATCCCATTCTAAGAAGTTTATTGACTAAAGACTTTCCACCAAAATGCCCCCCACAAGAACCAGAATGAGCTTCTGCTAAAGCTATCAGAATTTTGGTTCTAGTGAGACATCTTAATAGAAACCATTATAAGAGAGTTTGTAAAGTGTACCTCCCAAAATGATATAATGTGCTGCAAGATTCCTAATACGATTACACATGTTCCTTGCTGTTGATTCTGAAAAAGTACTATCTTTCAAAAACTAAAACATATGCGAATACCATTCATCCAAATGCAAGTTAAAACAATCAACAGTAACCTTATTAGAAATTGTAGGGTGTTTAAGAGTATGTATAGTAAATTGAAAGTCTTCGGCATTATTCTCGAGACAAACCAAAGAAGTTGCGCTTGCCATGGCGTCCGCATGTCGATTATCTTTCCTAAGTAAAGTCTGAATCATATAAGAAGAGAATTGTGAAATAATATCAAGAGACAAATCTCTATATTGCTTCATTTTATCATTCTTAGTCTGATAAACTCCTTTGATTTTTTCCACAATCAATTGCGAACCCCCATAGATTTCCAAGTTTTTAATATGAAGGGATGCAGCTGCTCATAAGCCAGCTATAAGAGCTCTGTATTCTGCAATATTGTTAGTACAAGGAAAGTTCAATTTATATGACATAGGGATCAGTTTATTTGTAGGAGGGACCAAGATAATACCAACACCAGAACCTGTCTTACATCTAGAACCATCAAAATATAATTCTCAAACATCCTATTGCTTAGTAGCTAGAATTCTCTCATCGGGGAATTTTTTTGAGGTAACACCTGTATCAGAATGAGGACAAGGAGCTTCAGCTAAATAATCAGTTAAATCTTGTCCTTTAATTGAATTTTGAGAAATGAAATTAAGATCAAATTTTGTAAGTAACATCACCCACTTTGCCAGACGGCCAGAGAGATCAGTCTTTGAGAAAAGGTGTTTTAGAGGATCAAATTTAACAATCACATTGACCTCAACATTCAATAGGTAATGCCTGAGTTTTTGACAAGCATAAACTAAAGCCAAGCATTGTCTTTCCAAGTTGGTATATCTCATTTCATAATCAAGTTCCGACTAATGTATTACACCAGTCTTTCCTTACCTTCACTATCGTGTTGAGCCAACAATGCACTCACAAAATTTGGAGTAGCAGAAGTATATAGATAAAAGGGTTTATTAAATTGAGCGGGTTTCAAAATAGCAGGACTTGCAAGATAATCCTTGAATTGCTCAAAGGATTGTTTAAATTCCTTATTCCAAGAAAAAATGGTATCTTTTCTAAGCAAGGAAGTGAAAGGAACAGTTCTGTCGGCTAAGTTAGAAACAAAGCAACAAATGGCTTGTATTTTTCCTTGTAAACTGCGTAATTGAGAAATATTCTTAGGAGGAGGCATGTTAATAATAGCATCAATATTTTCAGTATCAACCTCTGTGCCCCACTTAGAGATTATAAATCCTAATAATTTACCAGAATCAACTCCAAAGGCACATGTCTTAGGATTCAATCTCATATTATAACTCCTAATTATTTCAAATATTTGTCTTAAAATAAAAACATGATGCTCTCTTTGTACATATTTTGCCAAGATATCATCCACATAATCTTCCAGAATCTTATGAATATAATCATGAAAAATCAAAGTCATAGCGCACTGATAAGTTCCTCCCGCATTTCTTAATCCAAAGGGCATCATGACCCAAAATTTTTTTCCCCAAGGTGTTATAAATGTGGTCTTAAGTTGGTCTTCGATAGGAATAAATATTTTATTATAACCCGAGAAACCATCCATAAAAGACAATAAAGCGTGACCCGCTGTTGAATCCATAATCATATGAATATTAGGTAACAGGAAATCATCTTTTAAGGATGCCTTATTTAAATCTTGAAAGTAAGTGCATATCCTTATCTTATTTTCTCCTTTAGAAACAACCACAATATTGGAAATCCATTCAAAGTAATCAATAGAGCGGATGAACCCAACACCTAATAATTTTTCAATTTCGGCCTTAACTAATAAGGCAATGCCTGGATTCATCTTTCATATTTTCTATTTCATAGGTTTAGCATTAGGTTTGAGAACAATATTGTGAGTAACAATCTTAGGATCTATACCCAACATATTTGAATATGTCAAAGAAAATATATCCTTATATTCAAGAAAGAGGGAAACCAATCGATCATGTTCATCTTGATTCAAACATTTCCCACTTTTGATTGTCTTGTCAGAGTCATTCACATCCACTTGAACTTCAATAGTCTCAGCTATTAACAAATTACCTTGCATGGGAGAATCCATTGGCAAAGGAGAAATATCTTGTTCATCAAGTTCTCCAAAATAGGCTTCATTATTTAGACAATAGGGCTTTCTTCTTTTATGATGAAACATAGGTAGATCCTGATAAGCCCCTAAAAAATCTGCTAGGGCTTCATCCTTAGGAAAAATATCCAAACTAGGTTTTTGATCCATGTCGAAGAGAAGCGGATTAACCAACTTCAAATGTCCACCACAAATGTGATTGACATTAAGAGGAAAAGCTGATGGTTGTTTATAAGGATTGAACCCTAACCCATAAGTATAATCATAAACTTTGTTGTCTAAGGGCACTTGTATGCCTTGTTCATATTTACCACATCGTTTCTTGTTGAATCATGATTTCTTGAGTAGATGATAACCAAAATTATATCTATCGGCCATATAAGATTGAGTCAAAGGAGTGGCATATGTCACAATGTCATAGAAATATGGTTTTATTGTCTCAATTATTTCTTCAAGTGAAGCAACAACAAAGTTACGTTTTGATTCCTTAGAAAGTGGGGAAGGAGTAAAAACTTGTTTTTCAAACCCACTTTGTTGTTTCATAAATTCTAAATCAGAAACTTTATATTCTCCCATAAAAGAAGGTTTAAAGTCCAATGTTCCCCAATCATCTCCGGTCAAAGAAGAAGATGAAGTTTCAGTTTGTTTAACTTCTGGTGGTTTCTCAAGTTCCTTACTTGGTTGTATAGGTTAAGAAACCTTGGCATATTTCGTATTTAGGCAAGGATTCGGCGCATCATCCGCATGTAGTGTATACATCAAATTGTTATAAATGAACTAACATTACGATGAAGAGTAGAAGGAACTACATGCATAGTATGTAACCAAGGTCTTCCTAACATGAGGTTATAATTGAGAGGTCCAGGCATAACATGAATAGGTGTATTGAGAAGAACTGGACCAACCTTAATAGGTAGCGTAATAATGCCCAAAGTTTTCTTTGTGATATTATCAAATCCACAAATATGGATATTATCCGATTGAATAGTTGTAAGATCGACCTTAATTTCCTTACAAATATCCATGTTACAAACATTAAGCCCAGATCCATTGTAAATTAATGTTCTACGAATGATACTCTGATTAATAGAAACAACAACCATAAGAGCATCATATTGATTCTGCACCTCAGCAAAAGGAAAATCATCATTGATAAACACAATAGGAGGTACAGAAGGCATAGTATGCATGCACTCCAAAAATAAATTGGTATTCTCTTGGTTAGGAGGCGGAGCAAGAAGAGTAGATAAAGCTTTTTTCAAAGCCTCAAGATATGTAGGAGAAGTTTGAACCAATTCCCATAAAGATATCTAAGCTGGAGTAGCACGTAATTTCTCAAATAAGTCATACTCCTTAAAGGAAGAAGGTAACCTAGGTGCTCGAGGGAGCATGGGTTGGGAAGGAGGTAAAGAAGTTGGAATAGTAGGTTGAGGATTATTCCGTGTGCGATAAGCATGTGAAACATAATTTGTGTTATCAAATAAATCTAAAGGATCTCTAGGTTTACCCTTAATAGTTATTCGAGGACATCTTTTTACCATCATCAAAGGTTTAGGATATAACATTCTAGGTGCATCAAAGTTGCAAATAGTGGAACATGAAGGTAACCATGCACACACCCTATGGTAAAGGTCAATTGGAGAGGTTATGGAGGAGGATGAAATAGGAATAGGATCAATGGAGATATCATTTGAACCATTTTCATCCTCACTTCCAGGTACCTCATTAAGGGATCTGTCCTCTTGTGCAATAAAAGCCTCATCAAAGTATTCAAAACAAAATTCATACATGTTGAACACAAAGTAAAATTACAAGCATGTAAATGTTTTTGTGTTTTTAAAGAAATTTTGTAATTTTTATATATTTTTGAAATATAAATGCAAGAGCATAAAATAAATCTACTTCTATATGCATGCAAGATCTAACATAAAATGTAAATCTAACACCAAAAAGAAAGAGTTGTCTATCAAAAGTTCACCAGAATGTAAAGGGTAAAACTGGATGGTCTTTTAAATAGGATTTTTAACAATGGAGATTCACATATAAAAGAGACTGTATGCCATATTTAACCATTTACATTTAATTGCAATGATAAAGAATGTAAATCTGGAAATGTTTGCAAAGAATAATGGCATAAAATACATACCTTACATTATAAAAGATCTGGAAATACCCCTTTTCTGATGCCTGTGTCGAGTTTCTGGAAAATTTGCAATCGGATCTGGAACAGAAATGCAGAGACGAAGAAAACCCAAAAATCTTGTTCGAATCTGACTCAGTTCTGATTTTGACCCAAAAATGAATGTCACCTTTGACACAAAATTTCCGATTTTGACCCATAATCTCCGATTCTGACCCAGAAAAGAATATCGATTCTGACCCAGAAATGAATGTTGCATCTGACCCAAAATGTCTGATTCTGACCTAAAAAGTCTGGTTCTGACCCAGAATAGAATGTCAATTATGACCTGCAACTCCCGAAACAACAACTGTAGATATCTGAAAAAGGGGGTTTGACTAAGGCAAAACCCTATATAGGTAAAATTGGATGGTCTTTTAAATAGGGTTTTTAACAATGGGGATTTGTGTATAAAAGAGACCCTATGCCGTATTTAACCATTTACATTTAATTACAATGATAAGGAATGTAAAGTTGGAAATGTTTGCAAAGAATAATGGAGTAAAATACATACCTTACATTATAGCAGATCTGGAAATACCCCTTTTTTTTATGCCTGCGTCAAGTTTCTAGAAAATTTGCAACCAGATCTGGAACAGAAACACAAAGATGAAGAAAACCCAGAAATCTTTTTCGAATCTGACTCAGTTCCAATTTTGACACAAAAATGAATGTCACCTTTGACCCAAAATTTTTGATTCTGACCCAGAATCTCCAATTCTGACCCAGAATAGAATGTTGATTCTGACCCAAAAATGAATGTCGCATCTGACCCACAATGTCTGATTTTGACCTAGAAAGTCTGATTCTAACCCAAAATAGAATGTCAATTCTGACCTGCAACTCCTAAAATAACGACTGTAGATATCTGAAAAAGGAGATTTTCAGGTGGCTATATAGGGTTTTGCCTTAGTCAAACCCCCATTTTGGTGGTTTCCACCTCCACAAATAGCCGAATGTAATAGAATGTATGTGCGTTGCTCTTAGAAAGAGCTTTGAATGTATAATGCCAAGATCTAATCCTCTAGATTGAAACCCTAGCATGAATTGAAAATGAGAGAGCAATACATAGATTTGAATATGATAAAGAAATCATACCAAGCCTCCAAGGCTAAATTATTCCTACCAAACTCACAATCCGTTGTTGCTACCCCATGATAGTATCTTTTGAATGCTTGAATGTTGAAAATGGTAGATCCAAGAAGAAGGAAGGAAGGGAGAATTCATTCTTGCTCCAATGAAGATCCACAATAGCTTGTCCACAAAAATTCTTGTATGTATTAAGGCATCATCATATCTTTTCCTTCTATATCATCCTCTTGCATTCTTGCATCATCATCATGTCATAATCGTAATTTCGTCATGTCCAAATGAAGGCAAAAGAGAGTGCTTATATAGAGATCTCAAGATAGACCTCCTAGGGCAATGCAAGGGACCCAAATTCAAAATTATCCTTGAATTAAGGTCCAATTAAAATCACCAACCAAGGAGGGGATGTATTAATTTGAATATCAGAGAACACACTTTCGCACCCGGACTTGGGGACCTATTTTTAAGTTTAGGGCCCCAATATATTCTGGATCTGAAAGTGGGGACCAACAATTGACAAAGGTCAAAATCAACCTCAACCTTGACCTAGGTCAAGGTCAAACTCAATTCTGACCTAGGTTAGAATCGACCTCAACCCTGACCTAAGGTTTCAGGTAGGTCACCTTAAGAAATCTGCAAGATTCCCAAGTCAGCCGGGGACCTAGGAAGGTGAGAAAACACACCAGAGTGTTGGGGAGAGGCACAAAGGCCATAGAAGAGGTATGATGAAGATTAGGAGCGCCAGTACATAGGTTATACCTAAAAATAAAGCCACAAAGAGGGAAATTAAGGAGGATCCACATGATCCTAACCCTAATTTCACCTAGAAATGCAGAATCAAGTG
The DNA here is from genome assembly GCA_018584345.1 of Thuja plicata. Lineage (NCBI taxonomy): Eukaryota > Viridiplantae > Streptophyta > Pinopsida > Cupressales > Cupressaceae > Thuja > Thuja plicata. The sequence continues at coordinate 52,343 of MU224943.1, forward strand.
CAGATGCATCCTAAATGCAAATCTAATATGAAAGTGTACTAAATGAGGGTGCTAAACCTACCAAAATGGAAGTGCTTCCATTTTAAGATGATATAATCATAAATTTAGTTGATCTTGTCCTCAACACAACACTTTGTAACTGACCAATTCTCTCCATGAATGCCACTATTAACTGTTGAGAATCAAATCTATTAGGAAAAGTTTTGGTGACGTTTGAAGATGATAAGTAAAAATCAATTCTAACTTTTAATCTAATTCAAGAAATCATTATTTGTTTAAATACATTGAGATGTGTTTAGGATGGAAGAAGATATGTTAAGAATATTTGTAGAGCCATTATAATTGAATCTTGCATTTGATAATTGAAACAAAATCAATAAAGATGAATGCAAGTGATTAAGCCCTTTTTTTCTTATCCATTTTTGTAATTACATGTAATCTGACTAAAGTTGATGGTTTCATTCAAGTGGGCTTATAGCTGAAAAATAATAATTACTATGCATCTAGGCTTACTTTACTAAGTACATGATATGAATTGTAAGATTATTTGTGGAAATCTCATTTTTCATAGAATAAAGAGCTTCTATTAGGGCCCTCAACTGGGAAAACATAGAAATACAAAATATAAACACAAATGGCCTACCCATGAAAACATGGGAATAAACAAAATATATAAACAAAAATGGCCTAACCAACTAGAAGCTACTAAACTATTGTAGAAAAAAACTTGATACCTAAACATGGATACAAAGTTTACAATGAGCCCATAGAAAATGAAATATTATAGGGAAGTTGTGGAGCCTCCAATTCATGTAATACTAAAATCACTTACATTACATGTAGGTCCAATAGTAAAACTTTTACTCAACACAACCAACACATCACCCAAAACAAATTATCCTCATTTTCATAAAAAATAATGATAATCAAAGTAGGTCATAAAAATAATCATTAATATATTGAAAAAAAATAATGATGAAGGTTGGAGGAGGAGAATGAGAGCCTGGAGGGAGCTCGATTCAAAATTAAAATTTGAATTTGGGTGGGACTGGTGTGGCAGTGGTAGATGCCAGTCTGTCTGCTGCGTGTAGGAATCTTGGAGATACTGAGGGAAATGGGGTGCAAGGTCAGGATCCCAATGCTGGTTAGATGCCAGGGGACCTGGGGGCCCCAGAATCTGTGAGTCAGTGGTTCAACAAGCTGACAACAAAAAATGGTCTTCCCTTTTTTGTGTTAAACCCACGGGTAAGCCATCTTTACCGCCTATTAAGAACATTTTGAACCAGACACAAGGAAGGTTTGATATTGTTGTTCCAAACCAGATCATAGATCACAACATTTCAAGAATGTAAAACTCCCTAGTTGGTAGATTCTTGGGTGTTAGGCCGAACATTGAAGTGATTCATGCCTTCGCCACGAGGAAATGGGTGTTAAAAGGGAAAGTGGATGTAGTTGATATGACAAAGGGATGCTTGTCCTTTTTCCTTTCTTGTGAAGAGGATTGAATGAAGATCTTATGTAATGGACCATCGCTGATAGGTAAAAATACTCTTATCCTTTAGAAATGGTGTCCCAATCTTGTTTTTGAGGACAAGTCGGTAGTCCAAGCTCCGGTTTGGGTTAAGCTTCCTGGACTTCCTTTGGAGTATTGGGTGGAGGATGTATTTTTTGGGATATCCAACTCCTTTGGTGAGCTTCTATCTATTGATCATGTCACGACATCTAGAAGAAGATTAACTTATTCAAGAATTTGTGTAGGAGTGACACAGGAAATGAATACGCAAGATACTATAACCATCCAGTCTAAGCTTGGATCATGGGAGCAAAAGTTAGAATATGAATCGATTCCTTTTTCTTGCTTTCATTGTAAGAAATTTGGCCATTAGGCGAAGAAATGCCCGAGTAAAGTAGTCCAGATAAAGATGAAAAAGTGGGTCCTTGTTGGGAAGTTTCTGTTAGATTACTAGTCTCTTGGGTTATTAATTAAATCATTATGATCTAATTACTAACTCACCTATTCACTCTAGTTGCTTAAGCTAACCTTAGGGTTTCCCTTTTTAGGGTTTCGTGATTCCTTTTATAAGGATTCACCTCTTTGTATTTCATAAGGAGTTTTCACATCACATTGTATCAGATGAAACATATTGTTCATAATATATTCTTTTATGTGCATATGATGTCTCTGGTCTTTTGGCCTCCATAGATTTTCTTCTTCTTCTGTTCTTTGCTTCTTCCATGTGACAGGGTTATGCATGCAAGTGTTCTTGGGAGAATAGGTTTCTACCTATTCTAACAGTTTCAGGAGAATGGGGTAGTCTCTTCACAGAGATTTCATCCCAATAATGTGGAGGGAGATATTCAGAACTCAGACACTATTGAGAAGAACATAAATACTATGAGTGATAATGAGGTAAGTATTGGATTTCCTCAAGGGCGGGTAGGGGAGAGTGGTAATAGGTGTTTGGATGAAATTCATGGGGAAAACTATTAGACACCTAGATTTGCACCCTTACCCAAGCTCTCATAGTCTTGGTAATCTAGTGTAACATGGGAATCATCTCAAGGTTGTGGGACCTTTTACTAACTGAGATGAGACCTCCGAATTCTAGGTCAGTTCCTCTTGATATGTCACCCAAATTTGCTTCTTAACATGAAAGTAAATTCTTGAGGGAAAAGGGATAGAAGGAATGCATGGAAGGGATATGACTGAAAGCAAATTATCCTACTAGGTGATACATTGAAGATGACTTGAATCATAACACATCGACTAATCTTAGCATGAAACCTTGGAACAAAATAGAACACAACTTCCTAGATAGGCTTGCATAAATGTTTCATAGAGAGGCCCGAGAAAAACAGAGGCTATTTAGGGAAAGAAGTAATTTCACAAACAATAGCATATTTACTATAAGTAGACACAGACTATGACCTGCAAACAAACATCCACTTTTGCAATTCGGCACAGGAATGAGACAAAATGACAGGGGACTGTAGAATATCCACAAACTCATCTAAATCAAATCATCCATAGTAGTACACACTATTGAAAAAAGAAAGAGGGCTCAGGGACTCCAATGTTTCACTAAAAATCATTCAATATATTCTAATTCAGTAAGAGAGATCCAGACAAGAAAGCCCAGGGACATAAAAGATGTCACAAAAAAGCTTTGTAATATCTGAATATCAATGAAAGATTACAAACTAGAAATCAGGGGGCAAAAAGAATGCCATGGATAATTTATGAGTCAAGAAAAATCTGAGCTCTAAAGCTCTTAAAAATACTATATATACTCCCCAGCACGCAGGCTTGGAGTCTTAAAAAAAGATTAGGGTTACATTATAATATGTTTTCTTTAAATAACAGAAACCCTAAGTTTCCCATCCGTCAGAAGAAATTCTAGAATTATCTACTGAAGATCATATCTATCTTTGAAAAGTAGCTTGCTATAAATGAGAATCTTTGAAAGAGGTCGGTGGATCTAATATGAAAGAAGACCAGTCAAAATACATGGAATGAGGTCTTAATTAGGAAACGTAGCTTGGGTTAATTCGGCCATACTATTTGCAGGGAATATTGCCAGAAATTAGATTGCCCCTTCAGAAAAGCTGACTCAACCCTTACTCCTCTTGAAAGGTCACCCCTTATCCATCTAATCCTCTTCCAGTCGGCTTTGTCATTTACTATTTAAATCTGATCTGCAAAGATATTTGAATTTTTAAATATTTGCATGACAACGGTCACAGCTGGCGCGGATATCTGCATCGACGGCTGAGATCAAAATCTGATTTTTACCTTAAAATGTAGCCACAAATAACTTTACTCTACCCAGGCTCCGCATTATAACCTTGGGTTACCCTTTCTTCCTTGTCGCTGAATCTCCCAACAACTCTCTTTAACCTTAGTTGTATCACGAGACTCAGCGATAATGCAGTCTCACAATCTCCTTATCTTTTTATTAACTCTGCATCCTTTTGGAGACTTAGCGACAAGGGAAATATCGAAACCACCAAATAAAATGGAATATCCCATCGTGGTTATGAGACTTGGAGACTGAAGGAGTGTGAAACACGGGCCCATCACGATACGTGTCCTCCTGTTATTTGTTTACCATTGCCTTGTCACCACTGTCACTTATATTAGCGCTAACTTAACTCAACCCGCTCCTGACCACAGAGAATCTGGAGACTCAACGATTGAGTAATCTCAAAGTCTCATAAAGGATCTCTAACTTTGCAGTTTATCACAAGGCCCCTTGACTAAAAAGGACTTAACCTTATCCTTCTTTTACTCAAGTTACATCCATGGGTTAAGAAAACACTTTAGTCGCAGGATCTCATGATACTTTATTAACCTTGGGTTACACTGGGAGACTACAAGACTAAAGGAATTCTGGGGGTCACCGGATAAAATGGAATACACTTTTTCTTTCACGCGACTTAGAGACTAAAGGTAATGCACACATGAAATTTTCAAGGAACTTTAAGTGACCCAAAAAAGGTAATGAGAAAATAGGATGAGAAATGGCTGGGTTAGGGTTTTACCATGAGCCCCTAGAATTTTCATACTTAGGTTATTTTGCATAAGTAGGGAAGAATAGGGAACTGAAAATATATGCAGAGGAGATGACCAAGACTCTGAAAATTTAAGGTCTTCTCACAGGCTGGGATCAACCCTCGTGGGAGCCTCATTTTACTCCACCTGTAGCCAATTTTACCAGATGAGGAAAATTTGGGTAACATTCTTGGCGATTTCTGCGGGATGTCTGCTTGCTAGACATTGAGAACCAGTAGCCTTTGAACCATTCCATTAGGCATGGAGTCATTTTTTCTAATAAAAACCTTCCTCTGATAGAAAAAACAAATCTGAAACAAAAATTATGTGCACGGGCACTTCTTGAAAAGCTGGGAAGTTAGACTAGAAAGATTTGAAAGAAAGCAGGAAATCTAATCTACCCTAAGCTAACCAGTGAAACAAACTTGGTTAGACAAAACCATTCATGGGACTGCTAAGGTAGCTTCCTTTTCTGAACAAAACATTTTACAGTACATGCATAAGGACAATTACAAGTATATGAGGCATGTATAGATTTGTCAAACAATAACAAGTTGCCTCTACAATGGTGAGATCAGATTCACTTACCTTAATCTGATCATGTGAAGGTACCTCAATGAACTCCATTTGGGATAGGTATCTGTTAGGGTAGCCCCTTGAGATTCTGAAGGTAGAAACCTTCCCACTGACATCTTCCCTCTTTCCATAGTTGTTCTCTTCCACTATGGAAATCCATGTCACCTCCTCTTTAATGGTTAAAAAGATGTCATCTTCCTCTAAACCAACCAAAAGCTCATTAAAGCTGTCAAGATCCTAAAGATCTAAAATTATCTCCAAATTTTGCTTAGATGACTGATCCTTTGAAAGGGAGTAATCCAAAAATTGATCTTCTGTAGCAGACACACAACTATGAACTCCCACTTGAAGGAATAAGGGTTCATCATTCAGCCCTTCACAAAAGATCCCTATGATCTCTGAAAAATCACACTCTTCCAAGCCTTTGCTAATATTCTCCTCTTGCTGCTGTAAAGTTGCAGGGGTAGTTATGAAAATAAATTCATCATCCTGCTCAATAAAATTAGGCAGCTCACCCAACAAGGTCATATCATCCTCCTTGATATCCACCATCTACTGAAGTTGCATCCTTTCCCCTGACTGATTTTTTGTCATAAGAAATGACACAGTCTCTGCTTGCTCATCAAAAAATATGGGTAGTTCCTCAAATAGTCTCACCAAGGTATTAGCTTGAATATTCATCTCTATCTTCTCATCCTGGTGTCCAAGTTCATCACAGTCCTTATTGAGCTCTGAAGTCTCTGACCTCATCTCATCCACATCATCATAAAGAAGCTCATCTATTACGAGCTCTTGCCCTGATACTAAGCTAGTAACATTGCAAAGGCTTGGCATTTGACAACCAGGAGACAGAGGTGGCCATTTTCATAGAGGTTCATCACCCTGAGAGACAATAGAGGCCTCTTGGGATGAATCATTTCTTTGGACAAACTGCCCTAATTGATTAGTGGACTGATCTTTAATCACAGTTACCTGAGCAGGATCCTTTGCCTTAAAAATTGGAATATGCAGTTGGAGGGTTTTAAGGGAAGACATAGAAGGAGTATTTTCTCTGACTCTTGGTAAGTCAAATCATGCACTACTTTGGTGCTGCTCCACCGTTGTTGCAACCACTTCTCTAGGCTGCTAATGTTCCAGAGGCGGCTGCAAGTGCTCTGTTGGATTCTGTGCTCCAAGAGGAATCTTGAAGATTGGAAATGAATGCCTTGTAGGTTCCTTGTGCATAGGTTGTGGGAGAAAATGATACCTCCAATTTGGAATCTCAGGCCCAAGGGTTTCTCTTTTAGAAATTTGAGCTTTCAACTTTGCTGAAATAGTTTTAGCTTGGCAACTAAGCTCATCTTCAAATTGCTGCCCATGAAGCATTCCCATCTCTTGGATATATGCTTGCAAGGTGATTGCTTCATGGTAGGGGGTTGACCCTTGAAAATAGCCACAAGTTTCCATATCTTTCTGCTCATAGGCTTGAGTTTCCATATCTTGTTGTGAATTTTTTATCTCAGATATTTGCTTGATCATGTCAAGCGCTTTAGCTTTTATCTTATCTTGTTCTCTCATAAACTCTGAGATATGAGGCTGCTGCCTAATGGGCTGAAAAAGTGGGGGTGGGAGGTAAGCATGGTGGGCCAATTTCCTATGCATTAACATCTCTTGTTGTGCCTTTAGTTCCCATGGGTTTTCTCTTTGGAGGGCTTGCTCATAATCTCTTACAAGAGCATAATCATCTCGGGCATGTTGGATATATTGATGGCCTTGTATAGTATGGAAGCTTGGGGTAAAAGTAGGCCTTTTAGGGATTTGGTATGGCTGGTGACCAGCCAACTGAATACTATTACTATAATAAGGAGGGTAACCTAACTGTCCATAGTGACCTGGAATGTCTACTTATACAATTAGCTGGAATTTTTTAAAATGTGTGAAAAATTGGAATGTACCAGCACTCTGATCTTTGGAACCAGTAGACCTTTGGTGTCACCAAATATGCCATAGAATGACCTCTTCTAGGTCTGAATCATGTCATCAACATATCAGTGATAGCATGACTTGCAAGATAAAATTCTTTATGGAGTCCCACCGGGTGTGTCAGAACTGTTAGACACCTAGATTTGCACCCTTACCCAAACTCTCGTAGTCTTGGTAATCTAGTGTAACATGGGAATCATCTCAAGGTTGTGGGACCTTTTGCTAACTAAGACGAGACCTCCAAATTGTAGGCCGGTTCCTCTTGATATGTCACCCAAATTTGCTTCTTAACATTAAAGTAAATTCTTGAGGGAAAAGGGATAGAAGGAATGCATGGAAGGGAAATGACTGAAAGAAAATTATCCTACTAGGTGATACATCGAAGATGACCTAAATCATAACACATCGACTAATCTTAGCATGAAACCTTGGAAAAAAATAGAACACAACTTCCTAGATAGGCTTGCATAAATGTTTCATAGAGAGGCCCGAGACAAACATATGCTATTTAGGGAAAGAAGTAATTTCCCAAACAATAGCATATTTACTATAAGTAGACACGAACCATGACCTACAAACAAACATCCACTTTTGCAATTCGGCACAAGAATGAGACAAAATGATAGGGGACTGTAGAATATCCACAAACTCATCTAAATAAAATCATCCACTGTAGTACACACTATTGCAAAAAGAAAGAGGACTCAGGGACTCCAATGTTTCACTACAAATCATTCAATATATTCTAATTCAGTAAGAGAGATCTAGACAAGAAAGCCTAGGGACAGAAAAGATGTCACAAAAAAGCTTTGCAATATATGAATATCAATGAAAGATTACAAACTAGAAATCAAAGGGCAGAAAGAATGCCACGGATAATTTTTGAGTCAGGAAAACTCTGAGCTCTAAAGCTCTTCAAATTGCTATATATACTCCCCAGCACGCAGGCTTGGAGTCTTAAAAAAAGATTAGGGTTACATTATAATATGTTTTCTTTAAATAACATAAACCGTAACCGTCCCATCCATCAGAAGAAATTCTGGAATTATCTACTGAAGATCAGATCTATCTTTGAAAAGTAGCTTGCTATAAATGAGAATCTCTGAAAGAGGTCAGTGGATCTGATATGAAAGAAGTACAGTCAAAATACATGGAATGAGGTCTTAATTAGGAAACCCAGCTTGGGTTAATTCGGCCATGCTATTTTCAGGGAATATTGCCAGAAATCAGATTGCCCCTTCAGAAAAGCTAACTCAACCCTTACTCCTCCTGAAAGGTCGCCCCTTATCCATCTAATCCTCTTCCAGTCAACTCTGTCATTTACTGTTTCAATTTGATCTGCAAAGATATTTGAATTTTTAAATATTTGCATGACAACGGTCATAGCTGGCGCGGTTATTTGCATCGATGGATGAGATCAAAATATGATTTTTACCTTAAAATGTAGCCACAGATAACTTTACTCTACCCGAGCTCCGCATTATAACCTTGGGTTACCCTTTCTTCCTTGTCGCTAAATCTTCCAACAGCTCTCTTTAACCTTAGTTTTATCATGAGACTCGATGAAAATGCAGTCTCACAATCTCCTTATCTTTTTATTAACTTTGTATCCTTTTGGAGACCTAGCGACAAGGGTAATCTCGAAACCGCCAAATAAAATGGAATATCTCGTCGTGGTTACGAGACTTGGAGACTGAAGGAGTGTGAAACACGGGCCCATCAAGACACACATCCTCCTGTTATTTGTTTACCATTGCCTTGTCACCACTGTCACTTATATCAGTGCTAACTTAACTCAACCCGCTCCTGACCACGGGGAATCTGGAGACTCAATGACTGAGTAATCTCAAAGTCTCATAAAGGATCTCTAACTCTACAGTTTATCACGAGACCCCCCGACTAAAAAGGACTTAACCTTATCCTACTTTTACTCAAGTTACATTCATGGGTTGAGAAAAAACTTTAGTCACAAGATCTCATGATACTTTATTAACCTTGGGTTACATTGGGAGAATACGCGACTAAAGGAAATCTCAGGGTCGCCGAATAAAATGGAATACACTTTTTCTTTCACGCGACTTAGAGACTAAAGGTAATGCGCACATGAAATTTTCAAGGAACTTTAAGTGACCCAAAAAAGGTAATGAGAAAATAGGATGAGAATGTTGGAAATATGGATGGAGTAACTGAGAGGGGTGGGGTGAATCAGTTACCACAAAAATAAATCCACAAGTCCCTTAGATGTCTTCAATATATATTGCTGTTACTCGGTAAATTGACCTTTTATTGTTCATTAAACATTCACAGTTATTGACATGCATAAA
>MU224943.1:68383-94823 GCA_018584345.1 Thuja plicata
CTAAATCCTTTGGTAACCGACTGAACTCGGTAAGTACTGCGAACTCGGTAAAGACTGACTTTTCCTTCATATATTCTTTGATGACCGACTGAACTCGGTAAGCACTGAATTTCTTTGTTGACCGAGAGAGCCCGGTAGTAACTAACTTCTTGATATAGTATTCTGGAGTGCTCGGTAGAGTCTGTAAATTGCTTCTCTTACCGTCTGAACTCGGTAGACTCGGTAAACTGCCTTGCTGAACATTCTTAGCTCGGTAGACTCTGTCTAATAACTGATATGACATTATGAACTCGGTAGACTCTGTCTGATGACTGTTATGACATTTATGTAACATCAAGGACAACACACAATTAAACAATTGTTTCCAATAGAGAAATGGTCGGGTTAGGGTTTTACCATGAGCCCCTAGTGTTTTCATACTTAGGTTATTTTGCATAAGCAGGGCAAAACAGGGAATTGAAAAGACATGCAGAGGACATGACCAAGACCCTAAAAATTTAAGGTCTTTTCACAGGCTAGGCTCAAGCTTCGTGGGAGCCTCATTTTACTCCACCTGTAGCCAATTTTACCAGATGAGGAAAATTTAGGTAAGTGATGAAGGTGAAGGACACCTTCGATGAGGATGAGATAACTTCAAGTTTGAAGGGCAGTCCTGATTTAAGATTGGTAGAAGATGTGAGGCAGTCTGTGTAGAGTCATGTTTCTCCTATGTCTCAAGATTATGTGAGGGATGACACTGAGGGGAAAGATGCTAAAAAATTCATCGTTCTAGGACAAGGATCCTTAGAGTTATTACATAATTCTCCAGAGGTGGTTAGGAATACTTTCTCATAGATCCATACTCCAAAATGGGGAGATGCTGAGGGTATTAGTTAGGCTTTACAAGGGTGTTAGAGTGGGCAGGATGAGGGAGCTTTAGCATCTGAGGATGTTAAAAAATCAAAGAATTTAAAGAAAAAGAATAATATGCTTATTAGAAACACTAGGAGTTCTAAGATGGGGATGTGGGAGGTATGTTTTCTTCTCCTAGAAGACCATCAAATCAAAGAAAGAGAGCCATGGAGTCTAATAATAATATAGCGGATGGAAGCTAGATGACCATCCTAGATGCAAGACCCTTCATCAAGTTATGAAGATTATCTCTTTGAATAGACGAGGATTAAATAATCCTCATAAGCAAGATATTGTTAGGAATATGATTAGAGATAATAGACCTGATATTTTTTTAATCTAAGAAACTAAAATGCCTAAGGAGAAAGTGGAAAAACTTAGTTTCTTTAGAAATGGCAAAATCTGTGTGGGGGGTGGGGAATCTGAAGGGGCTTTAGGGGGTATTGCTACCTTATGGAACTGTGATGTTGTTAACAGTGATGTTATTTACCAAGGGAATAATGTGGCCTGTGTTAGATTTTGTCACATTAAGGATGGTACCTCATCGGTTTTGACCAATATTTATGCCCCAAACACCAAATCTAGGAGAGAATCGTATTGGAATATTTTATCTCATCTGGGAAGAAGTTTTGATTCCGAAGGGTGGATTGTCATGGGAGATTTTAATACCCCCCTGAAAGAGGATAAAAAAATGGGAGGGAGTCGATCCAATATACATAATAGAATGAATTTGATGAACTTTATTGATGAGCATCCCCTCAATGATGTTGAGTTGCAGGGAATTAACTATACCTGGACCAATAGAAGAAATGGAAAGGATCTCATTTAGATTCAACTTGACAGAGCTCTGATAAGTAATGACTAGTTTCTGCATTACTTTTGTACTTTGTCTACTCATGTGAGGGTAGGATCATACCACCACCCAATCACCTTCTTGGCGGATCCCATATCAATGAAAATGAATTTTCCTTTCAGATTTGAGAAGATGTGGACCTTGCATCCACAATTGGAACAAAAAATAGAGGAATGATAGAAAATAAAAATCAAAGGTACAACCATGTTCATCCTTGCCAAAAAAATGAAACTGGTGAAGGATAATATTAAAAGATGGAATAAGGACACTTTTGGCAATATATTTTCCACTAAGACCAATATATGTTTGGAGTTGAAGGAGATTCAGGATAGCATACAACATGAGGGCTATAATAAGATATCTAGAGATAAGGAAAATAAGAAGTTAGTGGAGTATCATGATATCATCTCTAAAGAAGAGACCTTCTGGAGATAGAGGTCTTGAAAAATATTTTTAAAGGAAGGGGATAAGAACTCAAAATTATTTTTCATGACTACTCTTAAGCATAGACTGGTAAATAGAATTTCAAAATTGATTATTAATGGGACCACATCTAATTATTAAGATTCAATTAATGGAGGCTAAATTTTTTTTTCAGGAACTCCTCAATAGGGACAAGAACTTGGACCAAGTAGCTCAAAGGGATTTTTTGGATTGTATCCCTTCCATCTTAAATGAGAACCAAAATACCATTCTCACTACTATCCCATCTAATGCTGAAATCAAAAGGGTTGTCTTTTCTTTTGAAGGGGACAAGGCCCCTGGCCCAAGGGTTTCCCCTATTTTTCTTCTAGATGTTTTGGCCTATAATTGAAAAGGATGTTACTAGTTCTATGAAGGAATTCTTTGGATCCAAGAAACTCTTGAAAGAATTGAATGGTATGTTCATATCTCTTATCCCTAAAAAACAAAGGGATGACAAAATGGATCAGTTCAGACCGATAAGCTTATGTAACGCAACTTATAAGATCATTTCTAAGGTGAGGACTACAAGGATTCTCACTATTTTTCCTTCTCTTATATCCTGGTAGCAGAATGGATTTGTCCCTGGCAGGCAGATTCTGGACTCCATTATCTTTGTTTATGAAAATGTGCATTCTCTGGTTATGTCCAAAAAGGAGGGTTTCATTCTGAAATTGGAATTATCCAAAGCCTATGACAGGGTTGATTGGGAATTTCTGAAGAAGGTGCTCAAGGCCTTTGGTTTCAATTATAGAAGTATTGATCTTATTTATCAACTTATCTTGACAGCTACCTTTTCGGTTATGGTTAATGGTTCTCCTACCCCCTTTTTAAATCTTCTAGGGGTTTGAGGCAGGGTGACCCCTTATCTCATGTGCTCTTTGTTATCATGGCTGAATGTCTGGGAAGATTCATTGAGAAAATGGTCTAGAAAGGGGAATTTAAGGGTCTAAATCCTTCATCGTCTATTCAAGTTTTCTCACACCAAAAATTTGTGGATGATTTTGTGGTTACGGGGGAAGCTTCAGTAAAAAAATGCTAGAAACATCAAGAAGGCAGTGGATAGCTATGGAATAGTTTCCAGATAGATCCTAAATTGGGGGAAAAGTTTGGTGTTCTTCTTCAATGTCCCTGATCAAGACAAGTTAGAATAAAGAAGATTTTGCGTTGTGAAATGGAGTCTTTACCTAGAACTTACTTGGGGCTTCCGCTTTTCCTAGAGCCTCCTGACTCTTTTTAGAGCTCGCTGGTGGATTGATTTCATAGTAAATTGGCTGGATGAAAGGGCACATTACTGAGTCAGGCAGGTAAGATCCAGATCCTTAGATCTACTCTTCAAAGTTTATCTCTTTATGCCCTTAGCATTTTCAAAATTCCCAGAAAGTATGGAGAAGCTATCGAAAAATCCAGAAAACCTTCATGTGGACTAGAGTGGAAAAAAAGAAAAGGATAGCTCTTATTTTTTGGGAGAAGGTGTGCAGGCCGGTGAAAAAAGGGGGTTTAGGTCTACGCAGAATTAGGAGCCAAAATGATCACCTTCTTGCTAAAATGATTTGAAGATATTATAAATCTAATGGTGAATGGACAACCCTATGGGAGAATAAGTACAACAGTGAGTGCCCTTCTATACAAAGCTTTCTTAGTAATGATATCGTCCTTGGGGGGCCCTTTATCTGGAAATATGTCTTGAGAAATAAGGAGATCATTAGAAAAGGAGTTAAATGGAAAGTGGGGAATGGAAGGAAATTACAGTTTTGGGATGAGGAGTGGCTGATGAACAATCCTTTGAAGGAGATCCCTGAGTGGAAGGCTTTTGTGGATCAGTGCAAGTTAAGGTTTTGTCTTAAAGTCGCTGACTATTGGGAGAGAAACTATTGGGTTGATCTCTCTATTATTGATCAGTCTCTTGGGAAGCTTAATAAAATCCTGAACTCTATGAATTTGATTGAGGAAGAGGACAACCTTATTTGGAAGTATAATACTAATGGGAATTGCTCTATTTCTTCTTTGTATCATCAAGATTATGAGAATCTAATTGAGCCTTGTTGGGCTAATGCTTGGATAAAAGACCTTACTCCTAAAATCAATGTATTCTTTTGGACCATGCTCCAAAATAAGATCCTAACAAATCATAACTTGAGAAGAAGAGGCATGACTATGGCTAACATTTTTTACTTATGCAATGAGGATGAGGAAATTATTAACCATATGACCATCTATTACCCCTATGTGCGCAAGTTATGGTTTAAATGCTTAAAACTACTTAATGTGGAATGGATCTTCCCTGAGGACTTACAAAGTCTTTTCAATTCCTGGATACCTCCCTCAAAGAATGAAATAATGACTAATGTTTGGAAATTCATTTTACCCTATATTTGCTGGGGGGGTTTCGGAAAGAAAGAAATGATAGTCTTCAGAAATAAGGTTTCCAATGAAAAGGTGGTCTTTCATAAGATCAAAAGAGCTATGCTGAGAATCTTTATTTAAAAGGGAACCTGATTGAACCTTCAAATATGGAGGACATTAATTTCTTTGACAATTGGAAGATTAAAGGAAATATGAAAAAGTGTCAGAAAGATTCCATGAGAAATGAAGCTAGATGGGATTTCCCTCCTAGTGGGTGGATGAAGGTTAACTTCGATGGAGCTTTGACAGGTAACTCAAGGGTGGCTAGATGTGGTATGGTGATAACAGATGAGTATGGTGTTTGCAAAGGTGTGACTACTTTACCTCTTGGTAATCAAACTAATCATGTTGCTGAGGGTAATGCGACTTTTCATGGCTTAGTTTTGGCTAAGGATAAGGGTTGTAAGAATCTTTGGCTTGAAGGGGACTCTTTAAATATTATAAGATGTTTAAATAATGATTTTACTGCCTTATGGACCATTTATAATGTTATGCATAAAGCAAAAAATTTAATAAGATCCTTTGAGGAATGCATTATCACACATAACTTTAGAGAAACTAATGCACTTGTTGACTGGACAACTAACATGGCCTGCAAGTTGGAGATGATGACGAAATGGGATGATGGGGATGATCTGTCATTTGAGGAGAAATCATTAATAGATAGTGACCATTTACAGAGTAGGCAGAAAGTGTTTTAAATGGTGTTTTTAATGAAGAGTCTTGATTACAAGGTGAGGTTTCATCATTTCTCTATCAGTGTGAAGTACACTTATGTGATGACACTCATGATTTGGTACAGATTTTTGGTTATGTTTGTGAAGCCAGTTTTACTCATAACGACATTTGTGGTTTTAACAGAGAAACAATGAAAGTTAAGCAGAGAGAAGATATGGGAGGAAGTAAGAAGATATTTGAACCCGTGAATTGTGAAGAGTGGAAACAGAACAAGGAGGTGTGGAACATCCTAAAAAAGGTGGTATGACGGGCTTTATGGATAGATTGCATGACAGAAACCCTTATGTTTCTAAGCAGTTCTTCAAAACATGGAAGAATGAAAAAGTGTTAGTTGGTAATCAGCTAATGGAGGTTACGGAGGACATTATTACAGAAGCTACTGGCATGAGCATGGAAGGGTTAAAATTTTACAGAGATAGAAGTATCTCTGAAAAAGCCTCTGAGAAGTTTCCTGATACAGAGGAGGAAAAGATGAGGTTGGTGAAGGAAGACACTTCCTATCACAACCCTACGTGCATCTCTCAGTCTTCGAGGTATGTGTTATATGTTGTTATCATCTATATCACACTCGATGGTAGATTTACTAGAGGTTACAAGCACCACTTTATGCTGTTAAATCATTTTAGACATAATATGAAAGTTAGTTTGCCTTTTTATTTGTTGAGATTGCTAGATTTTACTATTAATAGTACGTAGGAGGACCCAAAAGGGGACCACACCTCACACCAGGGCCTTATGCTTCTGGTGTATGACCTTCTCAAAACAAAAAAAAAAGTGGAAAAACCATTCCTGAAGGGTAAAGCCAATGATGATGATGAGATAGAAGGAGAAGAAGAGGATAAGATGTATGAAGAGGAAACAAAGGATGATGAGGAGGAGCCATCTGGGGATTTTCCCTTGAAGAAGAGAAATTTAAAAGGCTCTTCTTCAAAGAAAAATCAAAAGAAGGCTGTTGTGGAAGAGTTTGATAGAGAAAAGGAAACTAAAGATGAAGACTATGAGGAGAAAAAGGGGAAGGAGGGTAACAAGGGGAAAAAAGGTGAGCTCAGTGGCCACAAAAAAAAGAATAAAAGGATGAAAAGCACTAGTAAAAGGAATATTGTTCTTTCCTCTAAGGATGATGAGGTTCTGAAACATGAGAAGAGTACTGGGGAAAATAATGAGGAGGAGATAAGGGAAGAAGGTAAGATGGAGGACAACATTGGCAATCTGGGTGAGGGCCACATTTTTTCGCAGAAGGAGGAAAATCTGCATAATGTCAACCAGGTTGTGGATAAGATTGTGGAGGGTATTGACAAAGTTATTACATGGACCAAGGTTACTGCAAATACAACAAATGAGGAAATTGATAAGGTGATAAGTGGGGTTAATGATATGAGTAGAGACAAGAAAATCCTGGTGGATTTTACTTGCATGATGGGAAATTTGATGGATGATGTGGGTAAAATTAAAAAGCAAATGCGAGTGATGGGATGCAAGGTTAACCTCATTAAGGAGATTAGTTTTGGGGATAAACCAGTTCCTGTGTGCCTCAATGAAATGAAGGATGTGGTTGGTAGGGCAAATGCTTATGCTAAAATAGCTCAAAAGGTCTGTGAGATGGAAAAAAAATTGAAAGAGAAAGAGGACAAGGCTATTGATAGGGATTTCGAGGGCAAGCTTCAAATGATGCAGAACATAGTGGAAAAATTTGAACAAACCATGCGCAAAATTGGGGAGCAAAGCCTTTTTAGTCTCAAAGCATACACAAAACATACTAAGTTCTTGGTGGGCAAGATGGAGCAGGAAATGGGTGAAAATAAGGGAAAGGATCTGAAGGATACTACAGGACCAGGAAAGCGTACACGGGCTAGCACAAGGAAGACTGGAACCAAAGATGATAAGGAGCTGGAAGAGATCAAGAACTCAGCTAATCAGATGCAGCTTATGGTGCTTCAGGCTGAAGACTTAATGAAAAGCATCTAGCTATATTTTTTCAGTTGTCCTGTCTTTTTGTTGTCTTGTTTTGGGTTTAGCCTGTTGTTTCAGTTGTTTATGTTTGTTTTCAGGCTTTAGTTTCTGGGTACTACGACATAGTTCCCGTTACAATTTTATGCTATCTTTTAACTCTTTGTAAAGGTTTCAGGTTCTTGTAAAACCTATTTTTACTTAATCAAAATAATAATCATTAATATGGTTTTTTCACATTAATTATTATAATTCTAATAGTATTTTTTTTGGGTAAAAAGGATAAAAATAAGAATGATTACACTTGTCATTGGAAAAGAGAACAAAAATCTTATGAAGCCAAAATTTGAGTCGAGAATCGGTAACAAAGGAAATACCAAGGCCACCCAAAACTTCATTCTATTCACTAACTAATGAGAATAATCTATCCCCAAATTGGCTAAAAGATTAACATTGAAGAATTCACTTTATTGATGTGACATGGGATTGGAATGTTGAACTATGTTCCAATACTCATGAACTTATCAATTTTCCAATCTAAATGAGTACACTTTGATAGCTTCTAAATCCCACATTTGCCTAAACAATATCTTCTATTATTAGCCATCCATTGCATATCTTAAACATCTATTTAAAAAAAATATTGTACTATATTTGTTAATAAGACTGTTATCCAAAAACAACCTTATGTAGAAAGATAAATACTTAATAGAAAATTTATTTGGTTATAACAAGTTATATAAGTCAAACTTTACATTTACATTTCAACACACCTTTTTAACCATCCAAAACAGATTGCCAAACATTGATCCCTAGTGCTATCAAATAGGTTTCCATCCTCATTCTCCAAAACACATAGTTGGATCCATCAAACAAAGGTGCCTTGTATGAAGGACGACCTTCTTGAGAAATTGAGTGTCATCTCAGATCTATCTCAAGTTGTTAAGCTTCTTCAAAGGAACCTCACTTTATAGATGCAAAAATATCCTAAGAGGTTGACGGGGTGGAGGTGAGGGGGAAGGAGGGATGTGAATTAGTAGATACCAAATTTGAACTAAATAAAAATTAATTGCCATTAATAAACTTTTCAAGCATCACAATGTAGTACAAATCTAAATCATTAGAACTAATATTGAATCTTAATTTACCATTAGTTCATCTAAGCAAGTAGTAAACACATTCACACATGAACACATGAGAAGACCAAACATACGGTTAGAATCAATGCTTGGATCTATTGTCTAAATCTATTACCACAAATAGTAGATCACCTACAATATGAATTATGCACCAACCTACTGGAGACACTAATCCACAATTGTGTTTTCAGGCACTGACCTACTAAAGACACCAATTCCCTACACCAAGATCTAATCCCCAACTCAATGAGACACCAATGCCACCACAATAAAAGATATATTAGTTGTGGACAGTCAACTGAATATACAATTTCCTTTTGATCTAAACACTCTTAATAACCTCACACATGATATCTAAGATCTTCCACTTAAGCTACACAATGATTGAGATGCAACTCAAATTTCCTCACTCACATACGCACATACCTCATCCTATTGGAACATTGATTTTTTCACTTTTTAGTATAGATCCTAAATCACTATATATATGCACCACAATTATAATTGCATTCATATGTCAGCATAGAACAAGATTAATAGTTTGCAAGTCAGTCACGAGAATGACCCTAAACGTGTAATAGGTCAGGTCTAATATCTCACACGCTACTTCTTAAGAAATGACACACTATGCTTTACACAACGTAGACCTAGTTGCTGCCATCGATCATCCACATGCTATCTCCAATGAGCACACGTTAAAATCCTCTAGCGCATTGATTTAGAAAATAACTTAGTCACCCAACTCACAGAGTGGTCATTTTGTCACTTCTAACTTCCTTTCTCCTAGTGATCAAATCTGAAAACTTCGGAAAACTGATAGACAGTTTGTGTAGGCGTGCTCTTCTTTCAAACCGTAGGTCATAAATCTCAACTATGAAGGAATACAAATCATAATTGGTTTTCATAGAAATCTCGCTATCTAGGTAGCTTAACTTAAATACTCCAAATTACACTTATGAATCACCTCCACTAACTATAATAGACACATAAATACTTCAACTGATTTCCCTATCAAAGCTAGTCATTGTACTTTCAGAACTCAAATGCTTAGGACATATATGATAGTGTTTGTATTCTTTTAGATACCCTGGCATCAATTATAAGACTAACCAACACTTTTGTGACATCAATGACAACCTTTATCCAACACCATGTTCATGGAAAATTGGGGTTAGATCTTCGGATTGATGGTCATGATGAATTAGCTTGTGAGTAAGGGCTAAGTTGGATGCACGTTGTGAGATGAGATGAAATGAGGTGATGGAGTATTAAGATTATCTTAATTTTTGTGGAGAGATGGGATACACACTAGTGGAGGCTCGAGGGGTGTACAAATGTGTGAGGGAAATCGAGTTATGTGATGCATTGCTAAGATTTCTTCATTTTGCATAGGGAGATATCATGCATACAAGTAGGGGCTTCAGGGAAGTGTAAGTGGACGATGAACATTGCTTTGAATAAAAATTTGAGCTGAAAATGTTTATCTCTTAACTTTTTGTAATGAGATGGAATTGAAAATTTTATTTATTTTTTTAGTTTAGATAAAGAATTCTAACTAGTCAATTCAAATTTATATTAATTTGTTCAAATAATTAATAATAGATGAAAGTAACTTCAATTAATTAGATAAATGTGATTAATTTAATTAATTAGTGTAAGTGTAATTAATTAAATGATAAAAAAATATTTAATTAACTATTAGATGAAGACAACTTAATAATTGAATTTAATTTCTCATTATTTTTAATTTAATTTCTCACGCTTTGTGGGTGTTGAAGAGGAGTAATATTTGCTTTAATCTTGCTCTGCTCTTCATCTGTCTTTTGTTTTAATCAATTTTCTTTGAGATTTTTCTCATGGGAGGAGACCTGAACTGCTTTGAGTCAGCGACCTGTGAGCATTGGAGGAGAGATGAGGAAGTATGGAAGAATCTCACGAAGGGATGCCTTTCTCCTTTCCTAGAGAAGCTGCATGGCTATGATAGAAAGGTCACCCAGCTCTTTGTTGATGACTGGGAAAATGGGGCCATCACTCTACAAGGCAAGCAATTTTTTATAGATGGGATTGTGGTGGCTGAAGTGATGGGTATGCCTACAAAAGGTTTGCAGTTTTTCAATGATAGGAAAATATCTGACCAGGCCATGCAAAATTTCCCTAAAATAGAGGAGGAAAGGGAAGCCCTTCTGAAAGGTAACAATTCTTACTTTGACCCTGAGCAGTTAAATCCTTTCTGGATTAGGATGACCCAAGTGATTATAGAATTTGTCACACTATATGGGAGATTTACTAGGATGCATAACTATTATTTTGTGTTCTCGAACCATTTTAGGTATAAGACTTTGATTTTGTTTCCTTATTTTTTGTATTCTTCTCTTAATGCGAGTATTTATAACCACAATAAAAACCCTAGAAAAATTGTTGTTCATCGGGGGTTAATTCTGGTCTTATATGAGTATTTGAGGGCTAAGGCCTCTGAAACTCTAAGTCTTTGGCTTGTTAAGCCGACGGAAGAGTATAATCCTAATGCTAGTGGGTTTGAGAAGGAAGTTGAGTTTGATTATGAGGAAGAAATTGATACCCCAAAGACAAAGAAGATGAAATTATTGGTCAGTAAGAAGTCGATGCCTAAAAATATGGTGTATCAAGGTGACAAGGGAGATCATACTGATGAGATTGATGAAGGGATTTCCCCTCCCAAGTCGAAACCCTTGGCCAAGGCCAAGACAAAGCCCAAAAATATCAGGTTTCATGGTGATGAGGGTGACCATACTGATGATAGTGAAGATGAGATCTCTCCTCCTATCCAATGTCATGATAAGGTGACCCTTTATGTTGGCCCTCCCATTGTTGTGTCATTGGATGAGGGTATATTGGTTGGTAAGGATACTGGTGGGACTATTCCCAGTGGCTTGATTGTTAAGAAGAAAAGTGGTGCTATCCTGAGTGACATTTGTATTGTCATTCCAACAGTGGTAAAATTTTAAAGTCCCCAGCCCCTCGACTGGTATTTCCCCTTAGAATGTTGCTGGTAGTTCCAAGAAAGGCCATAATACCCAAAATCCATCCTTCTTATGAAGGATTTTACTAGTGCAGTGATTCACGATGTTTCCATTTCTCCTCCGAATTTTGCAGAAGAAGATGGTGAGAATAACATGCCTAAAGTGGTGTCTGCTAAATTATGGCTAGATGACTTCCATGACCAGAAAGAGCCCCCCTTTTGAGTTCTATAGATGGCTAAGGATCATGCTCTGTTCTCCTTTTGGGTCCAAAGATGGACCTTTCACAAGATAAAAAGTCTCAATCTCAAATACAGGGCTTTGTCGGATAAGTTCGAGGAAATGCAGCAGAAGGTGGAGACCTTGAGTAGGATTCAAGTTGTGGGGTCTTTGTCTCCCTGGTTGCATGAGGAGAAGAGATTAGTGTTGGATTCTGTGGAACTTGAGGGTAACGCAAGAAAGTTCCTGGAGGATAAGTTGGATGGTCTTAATGCTAGGGTGGAAAAAACTGAGGACACCCTTAAAGACATTCTCAAGCACAATCTAAAGATAATTAAGACTACCTCGGAGAATATGAGAGCTCTAATCAAGAGACTGGAAAATATATATATTGAGAAGGATTCAACTAATGTGGATAGTGAAAAGGAGGTGTTGGCGATGGAGGTCTCTGGCCTAGGAAGAGAACCAGAGCCAACACAAAGAAAAAGGATGCCACTCTTCCCCCGAATATTGAAGATCTGAAGAAGGTAGCTCTCAAGATATCTCAGATGGAAGAAGAGGTGGCTCACACCCTGAACAACTTGGCATAGGGTTGCTTTCTCTTGATTTCCTATTTTCATTGTTTCTATTTGGTTGGATCGTGTCTACCGGGTGGTTGTTGGCCTTTTGTCTTTGTCAACATTTTTTGTCTAGCTATGCTTAATAATTCCTATCTTTAGTTGTTTCTTGTAAAGGGTTTCAAAACCTATTTTTTCCTTATTCAAAAACTTAATAATTGAATTATTTTTCTTTAATTTATTATAAAAATATGATACACGATTGAATGGTGTAGCCATGTTAAAATGTAGAAGTAAATTTAAAATGTGTTCACATTTTTTTTCTAATTGAGAGGGCATTATGACTAAGTTTTTAGAAATATCATATCATTGTTGTAATATAAGTTGGTTGCGAAATGTATTTCTCAGTTGAAAACCCATAAATTTAAAGAGTTATTATAGGAGGTACACCAATTTTCTTATAATATTGAAAATGCCAACTCTTGTAAATATGTAATATGTATTGAACTTATAAACTCTGCCAAAAAAATGAATACTATATTTTAGTAGGTAATAGTAATGGTCTATTAGTATGTGAAGGGGAAAATATGTAATTGAAACCAATGCTCAAACTCACACAAATTGAAAAGCTTGTAGTCATGCAACACCACCTTTATGTTCATTGTAGTAGTATTAAACTATCTTTGGTATTTAATGTTACCATGACAGTAGCTATTTCACAGTAATAGGCATTTTGAGTATTCATGGATGACAAAATGAGGCCTTATGGAGTTGTTTGGGTAGAGCATGTTGAAGATTGTAACATATTCTTTGTATTTATGTGGTAGCTGTATTGATATCCATAGGGATTGTTGTAACTTATAAACCTCTGAATCCTTGGCTTGAATCATGGAAGTTTATGACCAAGTCTTATTTTTTTTATGTGCAATGCCACATTCAAATATGATGACTCCATTGTCTACAATGGTCAAGATATCGCTCTTTCATTGTCTCTAGCCACAAAAGAGGAAAAAGTTGTTACAATAAAAATTGTCCAAGTAAGAGAAGCAAATACTTCTAACCAATTGCTATAAACTACACAGATTCTAGAATTTTTGTACTATTTAAGAAGTTTAATTTCAAGATCTTCCCAACTATTAACATTTTTGAAATATAACTTCCATGTGCAAGGGTTTGAATCAAATGAGTGTGATGTAGCTCAAAGGTTTAGACTCAAGGAGGAAAACCCATGGAGAAAATTTATAAAATGTAAAAATTGTCTCAATTATAATTGTTAACACTATTATATGTGATGTCAATCTTGTGGAGGAGCTTTCTAAAATTGAGATTCAAAGTCAATTTTTCTTAAGAAAATCAACTAGGGGATGGAGAAAAATGAGGTTGGAGGACATTCGTTGACCTCATGTCAGTAACTAGTGACAAGGCTACAAAATTGTATTATTGAAAAAATCAGTTGTACCAAAATAAATAAAACCAAGATGCACATCTAGATGGTAGTGGTGACTGTCTCATATCATCTGTTACCGAAGCAGTAGAGACCTATAACGATAGGTACACACGCAATAATGAGAACTTAGTTCTCAATTTTTTTTTGTTGTGAATGGATGTGTATGTCCCCAATCACATTTGTTGTTCATCGGGGCCAAGGTCTTTGAAAATGAAGAAAATCACATAAAGACAAAAAAATAAAAGTTTGGGTCAAGATGGAAGAAGGCCTAAATGCTCCCAACACTTTGCATCATCCCCAAATGTTAAAATTCAATACACACAAAATAGAAGAAAAAGGTTAAAAATAGAGGAAGTGGACGACATATCACACTTTGTCTCCAAGTCCCAATGAAGTAACTTGGGTCCTACAAATGGGTACAACATTTTAAAAAAAGAACGAGGGAACACAAACAAGCACATTCTAATCTTTATATGTTGAAACATGAACTACCTCACAGATCATCCATCAATAGTATATCATTCTCCTAATCTTGATCATATGGGGAGGGAGATTGGGACTGAAGGGGAACGACCACTATAATAGCCATAGGCACTTCACCAACAACTAAAGAAAAGGAGAAAGCCACTTCGACATTCTCATCCAAAAGCTTAATTGAGGAAAGTGTGAGGGATCGTGTAAATATCATTGTTAACATCAAAATATCCTTAAGCAAGTCAAATATACATGCCTCATAGGATGCATGCGTCTCAACCTAAGGAAAGTTCTAAGGAGCCATATCACCAACCTCTATGAAAGGGGTGGTGATAAATTTAGGAGAAGTCATAGTGTTCTCTACAACAAGCACAAAAAGTGATAGAGGATCTATTGGAGTAGACTTTCGACAACAAAACTCAGCACAAGCCCTTTCTCAAACTTTCTCTTGAAGGACAAAGGAGATACTCTTCGATCTAGTATAGCAAACCTGAGAACCTTGAGAAAGCTAGGATGGTTTGTAGACACCTAAATTTGATTAATGATTTTAATTAAATCTAGTCCTCTTCTTTGCATTATTAACTAAATAATTACACATTAATTAATTAATGATTTATTTAATGTTAGTCTTCTAGCCAAATTAATTTAATTAATTATCTATATTTCAATTAATCAAAATGGTAACCATAACCATTTAATTAATTAATCCCCTTTCTTCTATAAATTCATGTTTGTATGTATGTATGTTTACACACACACACACACACATTGATGGATAATGGCTGTAGTCAAAATTTATTTATTATAAATAAAGAAAGTTTACAAAGGTCTTGGTTCAAAAAAGGCATATTGGAAGGAAAGAACCAGGAAGAAAACCTTCGGTTGTAACAAAAAAAAAGAAACCTAGTATCCTAATGTGATTACATTAAAGTGACAATTTGTCATAGCCAAATATATTACAATCAGTGAAAGGACTTCAAAGGACTTATAAGATAGTTTATTGCTACCTCCTGGATCATCTAAACATCGCACTGTTGATTGTTAATATTCCTATCATGGTGAAGAAATAACTTATGGATCTCTACTACCTACACATTTTTTTTAGCAACCTCCAAAATATCTTGAAATACTTGTCAGCGACAAAGTCAATGCCAAAACTAAGGTAAATATTAACCAAATGAAGAAATATATGACTGATTCTATCATATTTGTATCATGAGACTAGGTTTGGTTCCTATTTGACTCAAAAGAAATGAATCCTCTTACTCTAGCTTTGGACTCAAATCTTTCGTTAAATACTTAATGATTATAACTATTTATGTCTCATTTTATGCTATATTTTAACCTATTTCACACGCCTTTATATCCATTCTCACTTTCCATTTCCATTCCATATCCTATCATTTTATCATTCTATGTTGCATATGATTCAATTTATATAAGTAATATTTAATATAGTTTTGGATAAAATATGTGATAATAAAATTAGATTGTGTTTACTAATATTGCTTATGACATATCAAGGAAAGCATGTTGGTTTATAAATCAGAACCTCCTATCATTGTCTTTTTATGTGCCTATTTCTTCTATCATGCCATGAAGGACTTCTTTTCATCATGACGTCTGAGTTCTTTGTTCAAATGTGAGCATTTTGTTGAGTCTCCATTCTGTTTCACTAGCGTGGACACTTCAGCCGCCAACGGGATACCTCTTCCCACATTACTATTGGTCTCCTACAGTCGTGAGAGGAGGACAAATGATCCACATACAAATTTCCATGAAATATGTATACATTTCATAGCTCCTCCAAATCATGTTATTCCACAATATCAACCTGGAACCTTTTCTATATTTTGGCAGTTTTATGTTCTTCTGTTTGATATCAGCAACACATAAATAGTCTATTATGGGTAAATTGGTTAAGAATATACTGCCATGAGCTATACAAAAATTCACCTACATTGACATTTGTTATGTAAAATGACTTATTTTACTCAATAAAGAATGGTCACAATCCATCTCATCCTTCAACAAAATCGTTCAACAAATTCTGTGTAAACCGTAAGCATAAAATAGAAGTATCATTTTATATGTAAAATGGCCATATAAACCATATTGTATTCAAGAAGGGGGATGCATGAATCACATTACTTAGAAATATAATATTATTGTTCTGAGATGTCTGCAAGCTCTGTGAATGTATTCTTCAATTGACTGTTGGGGAGGAAGGGCTCCCACTCTTCAGCAGTCAAACGAATGTATATATTTTCTTTTTTGTATTGTGTTTTACTATTTCTGCATTGTTTGGACTGATTAAATACTAGAGATAGATATTACTATCTGTATCTTGGAGTTATTATAATTTTAGGTTTATAATATTATTTGATAAAATTATTTGATAAATGTAATTTCAGATTTATAATAACTATTATGTGAGGTCCTACCCTGAGCCCGCCATAGCACTCCATTTTTTTCCATGTTAGACTTACTATTCGATACACTATTTTGATGCATTATGGATTTAGACTTTATCCGACAGGGATTTGATAGAATTAGATATGATGCATTCTCTTTTAAGTTGATTCCAGTACTTATGCTGACGATGTTATGATACATTTATGCCTGCATTATGGTTTGTTAACTTTAATGATTATTATGATGGCGCAATTGAGTATTGGATTTCATGTTAATTTGATTCTATTTATTATGAGTTATGATTTGGAGTATATTAGATGTTAATTGGATGTTATGTGACTAAACAGATTTCTTTCATATGCTTATACATATGTACATGTGTTTTCATGAGGATTTGCCTTGGAAAATGTTAATTGGTTTCTATGGTGTTGAGCTATGAATTAAATTTGAGGAGATGTTAATTAAAATGTTATATGCTTGAATTATATTCTCTCTCTTACATTTATATATACATGTGATTTTCATGGACTAATAATATTCAAATTGAGATGTGCAGAAAAGTGACCATGGAATTATTCGGAGAACTAAGACCAAACCTTTGTGTAACAGTGAAACCAAGGTTGTGTCTAATAAAAGAGACAATACCCCGTATGTAATGTGTTTTATTCGTAAAAGTGAATTCTTGTATGTTTGTTCAAATTGTATGTGTTAAAATTTAATTCCTAGATGGACATGCCAAATGTATTTTAGTGATGTGTATTTTATGGTGTCACCTGACACTTGTGATGTGTATGAATTGGAAATGGCATGTCCATGGGAGGGAATTGTGTTAAACCAATGCATATGCAAGTACCTTGTAGTATCCCCTTGAGACCACTTGGTTAGAGAGCCTTGAGTTTGGTCAAATCAAGTTTGACCCGTAGATAAACTTTAAGTGAGTTTTGGAGGGGTAAAACAAACTCCTATGGTTGGGTTTAGGTCCTTTTTGAAGGCCCATTTGATATACCAATGGGTAAGGGGCATTTTTAACCATATGACCACCTATATGTGACTTTAGAGTCCTTTCAAAAGTTGACTTCTCAAGATGGAAAAAAAAAACTTTTGAAGGATTTGCCTTGGGTAGACAACCTTCCTTTGGTTGGCTAGTAACCTTTTCCCCATCTTCAAGCCACCTCTTTGAGTTCCATTTTAGAAACCATGTAAGAGGTTGGGAAGGCCAACCAATAGGAACTCACATTTTTCCAAAGGAGTTAGAAAGTGTTTGTGAATCCTTTTAGAGGGGTTTTTGGAGAACATTTTGGTTGTTCACCCAATCTCTAGTTTTAGATACTTCTTTGTTTTGGGAGAGAAGTCTGGGGGCTGAGAAAGTAGATGCTGATTTTTGCGGTGACTCTTCTTGAACTTTCAAAATTTCCATAGCTAGAGTAGATGTTGTTATCATTCCACCCATGTAGTGCATTGTATGTATTTTTTTATTAAGATTTTTTTTTTCTTTAGAAGCATTGTGTTTGCATTTGTTGTGTTGAAATGGAATTCTTATGGGTACTGGTTATTGTTCTGCATTGAATCTTTTTTCTTGTTTGTTTAGAGGAGTGCAAGGCCAAACTCACCCTTGGGAGGGAAAACTAGATTTTGGGGTGAAGGCAATTTATGGACAATCCATAGAGTGTAGAGTCTCTCTTCTGGAAAGAGAGAGATAAGAAAAGATTATGGGATCCTTGTTGATGTTATGTTTTTGCTAAATGGGGGTCATAAGGGTCATTATTGAAAGGAGCAAGGTTCAAAATGAATTTTATGTATAAGCCTTGTGAAGGCATTGGTACTATGTACCTGCATCTTTCCCCTCTTGGATACTTGGTCCACTTTCACCCCTATGTGTAAGTTAATGAAAGACTTCTGTGATAGCCTTGGTTGGGAATTTTGTGTTTAAATGAATGTGGTGTAAATGTTGATGTTGTAAATGTATTCTGTATAACTATAAATCGTTTTCTTCTTAGTTATCCTAGCCCGGGGGTGACCTTGTAAAGGCGTAGGATGGGAGGTGAGCCTCCATGGCCAAGATACAACTTTTAGTTGTAGGTATGTACTTGTGCAAGCTTGAAAGAGATGGTGTGTCAAGAACAAAGCATGTTTCCCCCTGGTTGCTAGAGTTTGCAGTCCATGTGTATTTGGAAATATTTTTACATCTGTAAAAAAACCATTATTTTGTAATATTTGTAAAAGATTTGAATTCTTGTATAGGAAGTTTTACTACTAGTTGGAAAATAAATTCATATTTGTAAAATTGCAGCAAAGAAATGTAAATAAGAAGTTTCAAATGTTTATTATTAATCTGGAGAAGAAAGCTCTTTAATACTAGCTGGAGATTAAAATGCTTTGTATTTGGAGATTTCCTAAAGTTGTAAATGTTTGGATTTCTTGTATGGAAAGATACTCTTAGTTTCCTCTGTAATATTATTGTTATTTGGCCATCTATACATAGCTTAAAAAAAGGAAGAAAATTTTAAGTTATGTATTTTTGTCTAATAGGAAAAACCATGTTGAAAGGAGATAGGAAGAAAGTATTTTGTTAAAATACATTAGTTGTTTTGTGTAAATTTAAACCTCCATATTTTACTTCATTGTAGCATGCTAGTTAAAAACAAGAGAAACTTGAAATCTGAAAATTCACATTCGAATTTAATACTCAATGTCATTTCTTATGAATTTACATGCTTGAAATGTTCTTCCTCATAAATGTTATGAAGTTGTAGCTTATTGGTAAAGAAGAAGAAACAATTTTTTTTTTCCAAATGCATGTAGATATATGTTTTGGTATATTTTTTGATGGAGTTGTGGTGTAGGAACTATAAACAAGAAATCTAATATCGTTGCAATTTTAGAATAATCCATTCAGAAGTATAGTAGCATCACAATATGGTTAGCTAGAGGAATATTAGGGAAACATTGATGTTTCAGTACTCTATGTGTGTGTGGTAAATGGGGTCTTCAACCTACAACACCAAACACTCAATAAACCATTAATTCAAGGGGTAGCATCATCAAATTAAATCCAAATCATTGTGCAAACTACCCTCAAAAGTGGCTTATTGCTTTGTAGTTGAAGAGAGTTTGATTCTTGGAGGATGCTCATCACATTGAAATTTAGAATTAGTGACTAGAAGACTCCAAAATGGAAGATTCAAATCATGGGCAAGATGCATGAACTTGCATACTTTTCCCTAAAAACAATGGAAATGAAATGCATGAAAACTAGCTAAGTTAAATGCATATTGAATTTGAAGTAAACTAAGCATGAATGCAGCTATAAACTAAGATGCATTAACTACACTTCAATGCAAATGGAGGCTACAATGTGATCAAAACCTAAAACCAAAATAACATTATAACCTTGCTTCTTCAAAAATTGCATCTTCTTTGATCAAGAGGAGCTATCCTTTTTATAGAAAATTCCTCAAAATAGACGACCAAGATTGATCCACGAAGGGCGGTTGAGATTCATCCCACTTTGATCCATGTGATCTTGATCTGGGTGAAAGGTCATTGATTGGTCAACCTTGTGCTTTTTTGGTGGAGAATGGGACAAATTTGGCAATTATCCCTTTTAATTGCTTTTTATTTGATTTTAAGTGCTCACACATGTGTGGGGATGTATGAATGGGTTCATTTAATTAAAAGTGTTTAGGAATTTTAATTAAACTCAATAGTTTAAGCAATTAAGTGATTTGAGCTTTGATTAATAATTTGACACAACAAGTTATGTTTAATTATGTAAGCAAGTTTGATTAAATGCTCCCATAATTAGGGTCTAGTAATAAATTTCTTTGATTTAGGATTTCTTAAGGCTAATTAATCAAATTAGGGGCTATAGATTTACTAGACCAATTTTAGGTGGTTACATTTTCCCCTCTTTGAATTGATGTGCGAGCAACGCGTTGATTCAAAGAACTTTTGATGAAAGATCAGGAAATAGCTTGATGTGAAGCGATGAAACTATCTCACATATCAAAACCAATTTTGAACTTAATTGAATGAAGATCGATTAATGGTTGAAGATATCAGCTCCAGATTTGAATGAGCAAAGAATGAGAGAGAGATCTTAAGATATCAGCTCCGGACTTGATTGAGCGAAGACTGATAGAAAGGTTCAAATATTTAGCATGATGTGAAGTGATGAAATTCAATATCTGTCCCTAGAGAAGCTTTATCAATTTTGGTTTGGTTTAAATGACTTAATCAACCTGATGTGGTGCAATGAGATTAACTGACTTTTTATCGATTGCTAAGGATATGATATGGGTCTTGATGAAGCCAATTACCTGATTAAGAGGTACTATCAGATTGATGCAATGTGATGAAACTGATATGCCCCTAGAGATTTAAGTGATGTGATTTGAAGTGATGAAATCACTTGGAGGAATAATGGTTTGATATGGATCTATGATGCCCCTAGAGATTGAACTTGTTGACTTGAATCAAATTATTGATGTATTGGTGTTGCCCCCTTGGGATCGAAATCAAAATGAGGTTAGGGTGACAAGCATGGTTTTAATGGATTGGAAGCATCAAATGAACTGAATAGATGTAGAAGAACCATATTCAAGCTTGATTTAGGGTCTAGTTGACCAGTTTTGACCGAGAGTTGACTTGGGTGGATGAAGGTTGACTTGCTTGGATTGAAGTATAGAATGCTTCATTTAGTTGATTAGGGATGACATTGAAGAGGAATATTCTGAGGAAAGCATCATCGATCATTTGTATTTGAGTAAAATAGGTTAATCTACATTTTTTACCTTCAAAACATTGTCAAATTTTGATTTTGGTCCCGAAAATGGATTTAGGACTATCTAATTAGCCAAGGGTGTGATTTTTACGCTCATCGGAGCAAATTTGAAAATTAGGTAAAAACCTATATAAGGACCAAAAGTGTCATTTCAAATCATTTTCATCTTTCGAGTTCAAAAGTCAAAAACCTTCTCTGATACAAAATGGTGGTCTCGGTGATAAATCATTGATTCGAGCGCATGTGAAGGCACGAGCGACCCTAGGATTATCTACCTCTAATGAGTGATCAAATCTTATCTTTTCAATTCTAATTTTACTCGCTTTTGGTCAATTT
This sequence comes from Thuja plicata, assembly GCA_018584345.1. NCBI lineage: Eukaryota > Viridiplantae > Streptophyta > Pinopsida > Cupressales > Cupressaceae > Thuja > Thuja plicata. The sequence continues at coordinate 90,047 of MU224943.1, forward strand.
TTGTGTGCTTTTATGCTTTTTTTCAACCGTGGGATTGGGTTGTCGTACGAGCCGGGGAGAGGGCTCGTATGACAAACTATGAAAAATTAGTTTGTCGTATGGGTCTATTTATTTTGTTGTCTGGGAGTGACCCACGACTTGTATGAGGACCTTCTTCCTTGACCCTTTTGTCGCATTAGGCTATTTGTTTTTTCATATCACCCTGTTTTGTCGTACTGTCTTGATTCCTGACTTGTACAAATCTTCATGCCAGTATGCCTTTGTTGTAGTTTTTCATATGGGAGACAACTTTTTCCAAGGTCTTAGCGTAAAAACCATCTCATTTGATGATAGATTTAAATTATCTGGCATGTTTTTCTGCTTATCATATTGTTGTGATTGGTATACTCATCATTTTTAGCCTCATTTGCTCGATTGATGACAATTTTGCATTGTCTTTCATTTGCAGCCACAATTACTAGATATCCAGTTTAGATCTACTTATCCTCTAATCATGCGGGAATACTTTGGATGCACAATGAGGTCAGCTTAGTGAGTGCAGATTTGGTTGGTTATTATAGGTGCCTAATATCTGTGTGAACCACAAATTGCTCACAGCTTTAGTAGAGTGATTTCATAGTGAGCACAATACGTTCCACTTTTCAACTGGGGAGATGACCATCACTCCTAAGGACATATACAAAATTATTTAGATTCCCTTTGTTGGAGAGTGTGTAGACTACAACATAGCTCCATGAATCGGTATTCAGGCTCTTATCCAAGTCTTTCATGATCACACCATACTAGACAGAGCGATCTCTTGGGATGACATGGTGATTCAATACAATACATAATATACACTTCCTTGCATGATGGCATGATTCATAGGTTGTTTCATCATGGCAGACAGGAGTCAGTAGGGATTCTTGTCTTGTTTGGGTCAGGTTCTAGAGAGACTTGTGGTCAGGATAGAGCAGTTAGGTTGGGGTTAGTGCCTCCTTGCACACATGTACCATGAGATGCACTAGGTTGTGTTCTAGAGTGCTAGGGGTATGGCTAAAGGGGTACTGGTTTTAAGGGTATGGGCATGGGAGAACCTTCCCATTTTCTGGCCCGTGACAGAGGATCCACGACAGGGTGGTCATCCTTTCATGTGCAGATCTTTAGGTTTTCTAACGCAGTCCCACTTAGGGAAGATAGAGTACTGGAGGCGTCATCTCAATGACCTCAGCATGGCTATCTAGAGGTCTTCCAGAGGCACTGAGGCTTGGGCTGACTAGAGGGCCCAGAGGAGAGAATTTTTCTTATCATACCCTCTGCTTGGGAGGACCTCAGCTGTTGTCGAGTGTTTTGTAGTTGCTTGAGTATTGAGACAGTATGGATGACCGCTGAGTATACCACATGATCTTACAACCTATGCCTAGTCTGTAGATAAGAAGTGATGTGTGGGGTCTCCTAGATTATCTCTGACTCTTTACTTGTAGGAGCTCATACAGTTACATCAGCTATCTTGGGATTACTTAGAGGATATGACAGATGCAGGGGTCACAACACAGTACAAAGATTAATTTACTCCCCATCTCTTCCCGAGATTCATAGATTTGGCCAAGAGAGCACCATGGATTGAGGAGGTGGATGTCCCACAAAGAGATGTAGCTGGAGGAAAAAGGGTTCCAGCACCCAGGGGAGTAGGAGGAGACCAAGGTGCCAGCTCTAGTAGGGAAGAAACAACAACGTGGTGAGGGAGGGACATTAGGCTCTATTGGCATCGATATTTCATCCATAGGTGCAACAGATGAGGAGATTGGTGAGGCTCAAAAAGATCCAGTTTTTAATGATGCATCTTGATAGGTTCACCATCGGAGGGAAGCACAGGTTGGTGAGGAGGAAGGTGTGGCCAGGGAGCAGACCACATAGGATATAATCCACAATTTGAGAGTACAAACCAGAGGGATACAAACACAACTAGCGGTGGGTCAGGCGTAGATTTCAGAGCGAGACCATGCCCTGGTTGAGAGAGATGAGAGGATCCAGGGTTTGACCCAGTGGTTTTCAGTTGAGCGAGCTACTCTTCAGTGTGAGGTTATTCAACAGACGAGTAGAGAAGCCTACTATGTAGCAACATACAATGTGGTTGTTCCTGTAGCACAACAAGTGCCACCATATTTGTAGTATTTGGCGAGATCTGAGGGAGAAGGCCCTCCACCCAAGAAGATGTTCCTCTTCCACCCCCTCATGATGGAATTGAGGGAGGGAGCGATTCTTGATACTCCCTCTTCTTTCTTATCCCTTTCTAATTTTTTTGAGATCCATTGATTGTACATGATTCATTTGCATCGAGGATGCACATTTTTCTCAAGATTATCTAGGCACCCTTTTGTAGACACTAATACTTTTGGGATATATATATATATATGATCAATTTGTTCTCTGCGTGATTTCATGCTTTCTTTGTATTCGAATCATGTGTTACTTCTAAGTAGATTAGCATCTTGTATCATTTCTCTAAGTAGCCTTGGCACATATCTTGGATAAAAAACACATCTTCATTTTTGCTCAGCATATAACATGCTCGTATAATGATGTTTTGTTCTCTGAAAAATGTGATGATTTGATTCTTTCTTGGTAGATTCTGACTTTCTATTTGCAAACATATAACCTTAAGGAGATGAATGCAGTTGATCACTTCAGCGAAGGATTCGACATTTAGAAGGATTGCTCTTGTTGTCGTTATAATGTTATTATGCAAGCCTAATAATGCAATGCAGCCTACAATGTGAGTGTAGTCACTAATTAATTTAGTCATTTTGTCATCATCGAACATTTGGGACATCAGAGCTAATACAACCCTCACTGGTGCCACTGCGGCCATAAGGATATGAGTATGACTTTCATTGGATAAAATTTGGGAGACTAATGTAAGCATCAAGGTATAAGAACCAGGATGACCTGAACATTTTTCTAGATGATATTTCAAGGATACACTAGCATTGAGGCATTCAGAGCCGAGCTAACCATGAGTGTGTTCTTGCGTAAACAAGAAAATTTAACAGTCAAGGAGATAGTTCCAACTGCACCTTAGCATGCAAGTTAACATGATCGAGGGATTGGGGTCTTTCCACCTTAATGTGGAAGCTCTTATCACATATACCATATTTAATTAACATTATAGGATCATCGGAGCCACACCAACATGAAATAATCAAAGAAAAGAGTATAAAAATCATTGATAACAAACATCATTCAAGAAAATGATCAACACTCTTTTAGCAAGTTTTGATGGTTGTAAGTTTGTCTGTGTAAGGTGTTGAAAAAATCTATTGTGCTTGTGAGTGTTAGTATCAAAAAAATTATTGTGTGATTGAGTGTTAATAAGCCAATAATTTAAGCGCTTTATTCGACACATGTTTAAAAACATAGATGTGTCCAAATAAGTAGTGTTGAGAAACACTGTTTGATTAAGGTATTGAAAAACACCAGTGGCATCAGTGACAAACTGTCTAGTAGCTAGAAGACCAAGGTAGCTAATAATTATTAGTAACATGAATGAAAAGGTGTTGACTTGATAACCAGAAGACTTCCCTCAGTGGTGAAAAAACCCGTAAGACTAAGATGTCGATCGGTTCCAAGCTTAGGATGTCAACTTCAATGTTTGCGCAAGGTCATGAAAGTGATGGAGGGTTTGTTAAGTGTAACAAAGAAAGTTGAGACTTCTACATGTGAGATAGTCAAGCTATGCATTGATAGATGGAGTGCTAGTTACAAGTGACGCCTGTTTGCCAGGTTTTCACCACTTGACAGAATTGTTATTTTTGCTACCAAGGCGCCTGTTTACTAGGTTTTCACCGAGGCACTTTTTCTCATTTCAATTTTTTTTATTTTTTGGTTGATCTATCAAGGCGCCTGTTTGCCAATTTTTCACCAGGATGAACATTTTTTCAGGACTTTTTCCAAATGTTTTTGGATTTTATGCTTTTAACTATTTTTGGTATTTTTTTAGGATCATTTTTGTTGTACAGGAACTACTCAGAATGTCTAGCTGTAGAAAATTTTCAGGTGGATTGTGTTGATGTAATGCCCACCCTAGAATCTTCCTATGTTAGATGGACAGGACTATTGCTTTGACACTTTGGATTTTAGGATGTACTATGATTATTATTTAGTTAGCATTTTATGAGACATTTGAGCATATATGTTTGGTTACTGCAGTTATTTGGACATATTAAAGGAGTTATAATTTAATGATGAATGGCTAGAAATGAACTATCAGTAAAATGTTTTACATTGATTTGTGTTATGATGTTTATATTATGATTTAACCCTACTGACCCTATTACGGTTTGATGTTCACTGGTTGATGTGAGTGTAGGGTGAGGAGGGGCAGTCGTAGTAACTCCTACCGGAGATCCACACGATGTCGCACTCTCCCTCCTTTTTTGCTACTATCTATTTTTATATATATTTGCATATGCATATCAGTTGGTGATGCAGGATGCATGTACCAGGCATCGTCTCCACCTGGCTACACAGGTCTGAGTGTGCCTTCAAAATCCTCGAATTGTTGATGTGTGGAGATTTAACCAAGATACTCTCGAGGGTACCCTTGGACTTAGAATTATGTTTAGGGAGTTATCCTGGTTGGGATAGTAGAATGCAGTTTATGTTATAGACTTGATGTTGGTCTGAATTTATGTTATGAGTTAGAATTAATCTGTTTTATATGTATAGTAAATAATTATGTTATAATTGTTTGTATTTTATATAGGTATGTGTATATGTGGGTGCACACACATATATC
>MU224943.1:96920-113680 GCA_018584345.1 Thuja plicata
ATGTAAAGATATGTTGTAGTGCCTTTGGGCCATTTATGTACCTTTTATTATGAGATCTATTATCAGAAAGATGTAATTGAAAAGAAAAGCAATGTATTTGGGAGGGATAGTTCTAGGCCTGATTTCAGGGGTTATTATTTGAAAGAACAAAGTTGGAAATATACAATGTAATGTTGAATGATCTTTTCTATCTCTTCTTTGTTGCAATGAAAGAAAAATGTTTATTATGCTAAATTTGAAATGTGATTTGTAATGAATAGTTATTCAATGTGTAGGAAGGAGAAATGAAATTAGTATATAAAGTAAGGAATATAATTGTAAATGAAATGTTATTTTCTTACCTTATCTCTTAAGTTCTAAATGTGAAAGTAAAGAAATGAAATGAAATTCAATTTGGATAAGTAATGTTAATATGTTAGCAAATGAATTCATTAAGGGAACCTTAAGGAATGTTATGTGAAGCAGTAATGACTTAATGTAAGAAAAAAAATAAAAATTTGTTAGTTGCAATTTTTGGTCATAAGACCTGATTCCTTATGGGTTCCCTGGCGGGGACATTACAGTTGATGAGATCAAGAAATGTCTCCCCTTCTAGAGTTGATGGTTGACATGCTCCAGAGCCAAATGTTACAGTAGTCATGAAGGGACCCATCCAATTGTGTTGAAATTTCCCCTTTTGCTCGCGATGTTGTTGATTCTTTGGATTTTCTCTAAGTATAAGATCTCCAACTTGAAATTATTTGTGTCTTTCTTTCTTGTTGTAACCTCTAGACATCCTTTTCTGATAGACCCTTAAATGGTTGAATGCTTCTTTCCTTTGTTCATCAAGTAATTCTAATTCCTAAATTTTGGAAATTTGGTAATCTTCATCAGTGATGAGCCCTTGCAGCGAGACTCTAAGTGATGGTATCTCAAATTCAATAAGCAATACTACTTCTGCACCATATACCAAAGAAAATGACATTGCCCTTGTAGGTGTTCTAATGCTAGTTCTATAAGCCCACAAAGACAGATTTAATTAGAGATGCCAGTCTATCCCCAACTTACTCACTATCCTATGCAATATTTTCAATATGTTCTTATTGGATGCCTCAGCCTGTCTATTCCCCTGTGGATAGTAGATAGAGGAACAATGTTGGGAAATTTTGAAATTCTCACATAACTCATTCATATCTATGTTTTTGAATTGTCTTCCATTATCTGTTATAATAGAGGAAGGTATCCCATACCTGCAGATGATGTAGTTTAGGATAAACATGGATACTTGTTTCCTGGTATCTTTGATGAGTAGGACCATTTCAACCAACTTAGTAAAGTACTCAGTGGCTGAAATAATGAATTTGTGTCCATTTGATGAGGAGGGATATATTTTCCCTATCAATTCAAAGGGCCATTGTTGGAATGGCCAGTGTGTGATGAAAGGTAACAACTCTTGAGCATGAGCATGGATTAGGTTACCATGTAATTGGCATTTCTTGCAGGATTTAGCAAACGTAATAGTGTCTTTCTCTATGGAAGGCCATTAATACCCCACCCTTAGGAGTTTCTTAGCCAATGAAAGACCATTCGAGTGAGACCCACAAATACCTTCATGGACTTCCTTTAGCACGTGTTCAGACTCTTCTAGTTCTAGACACCTAAAGAGGGTATCCTCTAGAGCTCGTCTGTAAAAATTGTTAGCTATGATCAAATAACACACGACATTTCTTGTAAGGTTTCTTTTCCCATTTCTAGATAGGTCATCAGGGATTATTTGGTCACACAGGTTGGAGTATATTTAGCTATATCAAGAGGATTCAGTGCCCATAATTGAGCATATGATTTGGGATTATGGAGAATCAAGGATGGAAAGGGGAGTTCTTCCACCAGGGAGTCATAGAAAAATTGATGTTCTTCCAATTGTAACATTGAGGCCAAAGTAGCCATGGCATCAACAACTTTATTTTCTTGTCTTGGTACTTGTTGGAAAGTGATGAATACAAAGTACTTCTTTAAATCATCAATCATCCTCTTATATGGCATGAGCTTCTCATCTTTGGTTTGATTTTGATCCTTTACTTGATTGATCACTAATTGATAATCCTTGTACATGTGCAATTCTATGATTTTCCATTCGATAGCCAACTTTAGTCCATTTTCCAAAGCTTCATACTCAGCTATTTTGTTCGTGAAGGGAAAGATCATCTTATATGCTTTAGGAATTTTGTATCCTTGGGGTGTTATAAAGAACACACCAGATCCAAACCCTTCTTGTGTGAACGAGTCGTCAAAGAACATTTTCCATGAGTGTTTTTTCAGGTGTAGAATAGCTTCATCGGGAAATTCTATGATCAGGGGTTTACTGTCTTGAAGGGGATCGTTCACCAGATGATAAAAAATAACTTTTCCTTTGATGGCATTTATATCTATGTATTCAATGTCAAATTCGTTGAGTATCATCACCCATTTTTCTAGTCTTCCAGTCAAAGTTGCCTTTTTTAACAAGTACTTTAAAGGATCAATTTTTTCTATCAATTTGATAGAATGTGCAAGCATATAGTGTTGGAGCTTTTGAGAAGAAAATACCATTGTTAAGAAAGATTTTTCAATGATGGTGTAATTGTGCTCATAAGAAATCCTTGTTGTGCTTATATATTAGATTTCTCATTCCTTCCCCGTTTCATCGTGTTGTGCTAGCAGTGCTTCAAGTGACATTTGTGTAGCTAAGATATAGAGCAGAAGATGTTTTCCTAGTATTGGTGCCATTAATACAAGAGGATTTTTTAGGTAGTCTTTGATATGTTGAAAGTGCTTCTCACATCCTTCATCCCACTTGAATGTTACACCCTTGTGTAATTTTTTTGTGAAAGGTTGTGCTTTATCCATTAGCTATGAGATAAACCTCCTAATCGACTATAGCTTGCCTTGCAACTTTATGATTTGGCTTATATTTCTTGGCAGTTGCATTTCCATAATTGTTGCTACTTTCTCTGGATCAACCTCAATTCCTTTTGCTGAGACAATGTACCTGAGGATCTTGCCTGATGTCACACCAAAGGCACACTTTTTTGGATTTAGCCTTAGTTTGAATTGCTCCATTCTGTTAAAAATCTTTTCTAAGTCAGCCAATTCTGTAGCTCTCTTTGCTGATTTTTCCAAAGTATCATCAACATTGTCCTCCATATTCGTATGCATCATGTCATGGAATATGGTCATCATAGCCCTCTGGTATGTTGCTCCTGCATTTTTGAGACCAAAAGGCATCACATTCCAATATAATGTGCCCCAAGCACACGTGAAAGTTATCTTCTCTTGATCTTCGGGTGCTATTTTTATCTGATTGTATCCTAAAAATCCATCCATGAGGGAATACATTTTGTATCCTATTATGAGATCCACAATCATGTCAATGTTGGGAAGTGGAAAATCATCTTTTGGACAAGATTTATTAAAATCTAGGAAACCTGTACATATTTGAATTGACTTATCAGTTTTGGAAACATGCACGATAATTGAAATCCAATCAACGTACGCTATAGATATGAAAAATTATGTTTTTAATAGTTTTTCTAGCTCAACTTTGACTAATAGTGCTACATTAGGGTGCATCTTCTTGAGCTTCTATTTGCCAAGCTTGACATCGGGAGAAATTGACAAATGGTGCATTATCAAGTCTATATAAAGTCCTGGCATGTATGAGTAAGACTAAGAGAAATTGATCTTCTTGTTCATGAAAAATTGGGTAAACTGTTGTTTCTCCTCCTCAAACAAGGATTGTACCAGATATATCAACTGGGGTACGTCTATTATTCCCAGGTTGATTAATTGTGTAGTCTCTATAAGTACTAAAGATCGCTCTTAGAAGTGATTCAACATGATATCAAGTTTCCCATCCTCTAGCACCTCTAAGAGGTTTTCACCATTGGATATGCCATTTGTTTTTATTATTTTTTGTTCTGACACTGCCAAAAAGTAGTTTTCACCGCCATACCTCTTTTTCTTTTTATTTCTCTTTTTAAGACTAAGAAACTTGATATCTCCCTTTGTCATATTTACGCTCATTGCACTGGTGGAAGAAGTGAGGGGTTCAATAGCATTTAGGTAACATGCCAAAGTGTAGTCATTTGGGGAAGAGATTAGGTTCAAAGGCTCATTTGAGTTCCACTCAATAAGTTTAGGATGGATTAGGGATAATGATCCATTAGGCTCTAAGGATAGCACTGTGTTATCATGATGAAGAATTTTGATTGGTAAGAGAAGATCTATCACATTACTCTCTAAAGGACTCCCTAGACCGTGAAACATCCTAAATTCACTATTAGATTTGTTGTTAGTATTTTGTGAAATTAACTCATTTGATCTAACATGAGTGCTTTGATTCTCCTACCGAGTATATAGTCTCTACAGAATAGTTATTAGCGGAATGATCTCAATTATTGACGTGGACTTGGATCTAGTGTGGTTTTCCTACCATCATCTCCAAAGTTCCAATTGATGTTTCGACAAAGGACAGTTGTCTGGGAAGCATTTGAATTCTCTCCTTATTCAAATTGAGTTGTGTACTTATGGATAACATCCACTTCAATATCTATTGTAGTATCTGAGAGAGAATCCCATTCATATTCATTGGAAATTGTCTCCATGGAATAAGGTATGTCTAGGATATGAGTAGGAGAAACTAGTTGCCCCAAATTTGGATGCCTTCCTTCTAGATCATTTTTTGTACCTTCACCAAACTCATATTCATGAGAATCAGTCTGACTATCATCAGACCTTCCTAGGTACTACACTATGGTCATTAATACTCCTTCGTCTCCACTAGAACTATTTTCTTCTTCTAGGTCATCTTCATTTCCTTACACTGTGACTTGTTCCACACCTTCCTATACTGATGTAAGATGGGATGGAGATATCTCAATGACATGTACCCTCATACTTAGGAAGTGTGGTAGATCTAGTATGTGAGAAATAGTGACCAGTTGCCCCCAGTTTGGGTGTCTCTCATCATGTTCACCTTCGGGTTCTAATTCTGACTCATCTTGTGGCGGGTTTACTACCTCTTCCTTGGTCAATTGATTCATGCCCGTCAATGGCTGGGACATTGAGTTGTTTGGTTCAAAGGGGGCTTTGAATTGAGGTGGAATATATAATTCCCCTTGGTAGTGAGGATTTTCTGTTTATATATACAACACTCTTTCAAATGATAACCTTTTAATCTTTGCTTCTTCTTCAGTCTCATCATCAGAATCCTTTGTTTGGTTTCTTATGTGGCTATTTCTAGAGGAAGGATTAAACTTTTGTTCATTGTAGCCTAGCCCTATTTTGTCTGTTGGATTCCCGAATTCCATGTGTATAGTCTCTATTAACCCTTTATCTTTACCTAGGGGTCATTTTACTTTATACCTCATTCATAGCATGAGTTTATATCCTTTACCATATCTTTGTGGGGATATTTCAATGTGCTTAACTTCTTGGTCATGCTCTTCTCCTTTATATAGCCAGGCAAGAACAAACCTCTCTTTATTATCTTCTGAGAGATAAACACAGACTTTTAGCATACCAATTCCTTCATGTATTTCCAATTTATGAGTGCTAGTAGGCTTGAATGATGATGATGGCATGTCATAAGATCTAGGGGATGTAGGGAGATTATCCACTAAGGGAAAAGGATGTGTTTCGTACTCTCCCATTCCCGTGTTAGTAATTTTCAATTTCTCCTCAAAGATTTTCATGAGTGTTAGATCCTTTCTTGGTAGATGCTTCCTTATTATGCGGAACCATGTTGTCTGCTTGTTTCAAAGTGTTACAGGAGTATGTGTTATTGGCCAGAATAGAAACCTCCACCCCATTGTGCGGAAACTTTACACATTCATGATATGTTGAGGGGATCGTCTGCATGTCATGAATCCATGGTCTCCCTAATAAAATTTTATATGCTAGTGGTAAATCCAGCACTTGGAAAATCACATCTCTCTCAATGGGTCCAACTCTGATAGGTAACATTACCAATCCTTTCAATGACCTTTCTTCTTCATAATAAGCTATTATGGTGATATTTCTCTTGGGATCTATGTCATGTTCTAAAAAACCTAATGTTATCACAAGCTTAAGAGTACAAATGTTCAAACCAGTGCCTCCATTTATAACGATGCATTTGACTCTATATTTATGGATCAAGACCTCTATGTGTAGGGGTTGGTTATGTGGATAATTCAGTGATTTATCATATTCTTCTAAAAAATATAGGTAGTGAGGTGAGGTTAGATGACCTACCATAGTTTGGAACCAGTCAACACTAAGGTCCTTTGATACGATTGTTTCTAAAAGAGCCATTTCAAGGATCTCCTTATGTGATGGTGAGATCTTAAGTAATTCCAAGAGGGAAATTTGGGTTGGAGTTCTCTATAGATAATCAATCAAATTTTAGTTCATAGTTGGGATTGATGTGATTGTTTTCTTTGATGTCGAGAGATTTAATGTCATAGTTTGTTTTGACGATGAAGCCACTCCCTTAAGAGAAACCTTATCTTGCTTCCTTGTTAGCACATTAGCAAATTCAGGCTCTTTTTTGTCTCTAACGATTATCACATTAACTGATTGATTAGATGGTTCAAGCATGTGAATCACATTGTCATCACTAGGGTAGGTGTAATTTAATTTAGCCCCTTGGTTCTTTGAGGATTCCCCTTGTTCATATGAGGGTAGGGTTTTCTTGAAAGATTTTTTATCGCTATTTGACTGATACCCATCAACTATGATGGTCTCGTTATCAACGAGGTCTTGGATGACATGCTTTAATTTTATGTATTCGTTAGTTAAGTGTCCTCTTTTTTATGATATTCACAGAAGTGATTGTCATTCCACCACTTACATTTAACTGCAGCTTCACAAGGCTTTGAATATGGTATCGTGATGATCTTGTGAGCTACCAGAGTTTTTAATGCGGTTTTGATAGGTTCTCCAAGAGGAGTGCAATTTTTCTTGGGTTTTGGTATCCATAGCGCTTTGTCTTTCTGCATGTCTAGATTATTCTTGAATGGTGTTGGAACATTCACATTGTTCTTAGCGACTTGTATGATACTAGATGGGTTGAACACTGGCTCTTTGGGTTTGAACTCGAATGAGTCAACCACTTCATCATTGACTACATTTTGTTTTTGTTCCAATACTTGCCTTTGTCTTTGCCATTGTTATTGTTAGGATTGTTGGAGGGTTTAGTGTCTTTATATAAGGTGAGTTCACCTTTTTTACAAGAACATCCTCGATGTGGATACCTCTTTCCACCAACTCACTAAAGGCAGTATGACTTTGCATCTGAATTGCGTAATCCATTTCAGGTACCAAATTGTTAATGAAAACGTCAATTTTCTTAGTTTTTGGGATTCACTGGGGATATATCACGAATATATTTCTCCATCTTTGGAGAAATTTGACAAAAGGTTCACCATTGTGTTGTTTGGTATTGCGTAGATTTAGCATGGTGACTATATGCAAGATGTTTTAGGAATAATGTTGGATGAACTTTTGTACGATCTCATCAAATGTTTGAATACCAGGCGAGAGTTTCATGAACAATTCCAAGGCTTGGCCGCTAAGGCTCCATGGGAAAAATTGCATTAGATATGTCCTTTCATGCATAAAATCCATACTGAGAGCACATAATTCCCTCACATGATCTCGAGGGTCACCCTCCCCATTGTATTTATCATATTTTGGAATTTCAACCTTAGGGGGAAACAAAGGCATGTGCTAGTTTTTAGCAAATGGAAAGGGACATATAGATTCCAAGAAGTACTTGTTAGAAGGTTTTTCTTTCAATTTCTTTAATTCTCTAAGTTAAAATCTCATATCTTGTAATTATCGATTGAGAATGGTGATGAGAGACTCTTCTTCTTGTTGTATAAGTCCTTCGATATCAAATTCGTGAGCAAGTTTAATGCCTATAGATGCTAAGTGCATAAAGTATTTATCCTTGTCCATTTGCATCATATTTTGAAAGTGTTTGTATTGTTGACATCTTTGGATTTCTTCTTCAGTAGGTTCCTCGAACGAGGAGGAAACACTATTGTGGTGACTCTTTATTCTTGGCTAGATCCCCCGTCGTAGGCTGACATTGTCAATGTGTTCTGATGTTTAGTATGAGTTAATTGATGTTGTGAGCTTGATGTTTGAAACAAGGGTATTGATTGATAAATTGTTGGGGTATCTTGATTTGGAATCCTTTAAGTATATCTTGGTTTTTTATAGGACGAGGGTCCTGGAGTAGAATCATCGATAAATTTTGCCTTTGAATCAAGTTTGGCTTTTTGTTGTTGGCTTCTAGTTTGTACTATGAAAGAGAATTATAGTTAAGACTTTAGAATGACTAGACTGATAGGTCAATGTAAAAGATTCCAAATGATCACTTGTCTGATAGCTTGGTAAGAGATGTGTTGATGAAATACTATTGATATTGGTACAAGGTATCGTGTTTTAAGACCTGAATGTCTGCTGGATGACACTTGTGGCCTAGCTGATTGGGATTGAATGTTGATGAGATATCATACGACAATTAATATCATTTAAGAAACTAGGACGAGAGATGATGATGAGTCAAGCCAACTGATCAAGAACTGACAACTATTGTGATAGGATATTGTGGTTTATTCAAGCTACATAGACAAGAAGTACAAATACCAAAGAGTCAGGTAATTGATTAATTTTTTACCTAAGCTCATACGACAATTTCCAATTTCCCATATGACAATTCTCAAGTTAGCAGATGAGTTGCTGTTGTTACAGTGTTTTTTTGTACGATAATTATGGTAAGTGAAAATGATTGTGTATAACAAGGACAATTTTCCACTTGTTTTGAGTTAAATTTGAACCAATTTGCACAATCTTGAGGTGAATATGTCAATGTATGAAGACATTTATGTCATTTTAGTGTCAGTTGAGGGTGATTCAAACACATCAAGCACAAAGGAGTGAAAATCAAGCACTTCTTAACCCTAGAGTCAATTTGTCTTAGTAAGAAAATCTACTCTCGTTGACTCATGTACACACCCAATAGCTAATCAAAATACGACCATCACCAAGCACACAATGGCTCCAGTCATGACATTGTATTAGCTGACTCCAAACATTAATGGGGGCACGATATGATGAGTATCTTGCGGGAGTTACTATCTCCCTTGCACTTGTATTATCCACTTTTAGAGGTAAACTGGGTGGCTTCTACTCTATGGATTTTAGTAAGGATCTCCTTTTGGTCATATCCTTTGCATTTGCACAAGTGCGATTTAGGCGAATAGCCCCACAAAGCATCTTAGTACAAGAAGTCTCGTAAATGTGATTGAGACCGAGAGACCCTACTTTGTGCTAGACATGAGTCAAGTATAATCTCAAATGACATCTGAATCCCGAGGATTTGGTCCCAAAGAGTAATTTTTTTTAACGTGAGTTGGAGTGGTGTGGCTCACACCTTGTTCTCATGTGGGTCATTCTTGAGATATTTTTTCCTCAACCGACAAGCCCATCTAAAAGGTATGCATTAAAAGTAAATGGATGGAAAAGATAGAGTCTGGATTTATGATTATTCCTCAAGAGGAGAAGAACATAATCTCTTATTTCCCTTTGTGTCTCCCAAACACGCCAAACACTCCAATTTTTCTAAAATGATTACTTGGTTAAGACCAATTAAAACACTTCTAGGTTTCTGAGCTTCCCTAGAAGGGAGGAGAGCATAGTCCCCTAGTATTTTAGCTTGACTTACTCAAGTAATGCCCTAATCAAACTAGGTGCCTAAATAATCATTAAAGAAAACATAGTCATTTGGTTGATGAAGTCATTAGGCAACCTGCAAACACAAATGTTTAGTAGTTTCAATGAAATCCTTTCTTCTTCAAACGTCTTGCAAGCACAAAAGCGTTAGTAGTTTTCAACAATATGTGTGCTAGTGTGAATTTGACAAGCGAATATTTCACTAAACATCCTACAAAAATGTGTTAGGCTATTAAACCAGAGAGAAAAAAGACCAACATAAGCATGTTAGGGGTTAGCAAGCCAAAATTAGATCAAATAAACTCCTAAAGTTGTTCACTATTTCTGAAATGACAAAGTAAAGAGGACATCTCTGGCATCAAATCTTGTACGATAATCTTAATATCCACATACAACAAAACATTTTAAAATGATATCCCGTACAACAATTCTAATAATATAGTACGATAATTCATACCAAATCCAGACTCGTATGACAATACCAATGTAATGAAACGACAAACTATGATCTAGTCATTTGTCGTATGAGCAGGCATGAAACATAATATGACAATGAACACATTTTTGTCAAAATTTTGATAATATTGAGAAATGGGACAAAAAAGCAGTTTCATGCCCCACGGTGGGTGCCAAAAATGTGTGTGGTAAATGTGGTCTTCAACATGAAACACCAAACACTTAATAAACCATTAATTCAAGGGTTAGCATTATCAAATAAAATCCAAATCATTGTGCAAGCTACCCTCAAAAGTGGCATATTGCTTCCTAGTTTAAGAGAGTTTGATTCTTGGAGGATGCTCATCAGATTGGAATTTAGAATCAGTGACTAGACGACTCCAAAATGGAAGATTCAAATCATGGGCAAGATGCATGAACTTGCATACTTTGCCCTAAAAACCATGGAAATGAAATGCTTGAAAATTAGCTAAGCTAAATGCATATTAAATATGAAGTAAACTAATCATGAATGAAACTATAAACTAAGATGGATTAACTACACTTCAATACAAATCGAGGTTATAATGTGATCAAAACCTTAAACTAAAATAGTATTATAACCTTGCTTCTTCAAAAATTGCCTCTTCTTTGAGCAAGAGGAGCTATCATTTTTATAGAGAATTCCTCAAAATAGATGGCCAAGATTGATCCATGAAGGGCAGTTGAGATTCATCCCACTTCGATCCATGTGAGCTTGATCTGGGTGAAAGGTCAATGATTGGTCAACCTTGTGCTTGTTTGGAGGAGAATGGGACAAATTTGGCAATTATCCCTTTTAATTTATTTTTATTTGGATTTTAAGTCCTCACACATGTGTGAGGATGTGTGAATGGGTTCATTTAATTAAAAGTGTTTAGGACTTTTAATTAAACTCAATAATTCAAGTAATTAAGTGATTTGAGCTTTGATTAATAATTTGATTCAACAAGTTGTGTTTAATTATTTAAGTAATTTTGATTAAATGCTCCCATAATTAGGGTCTAGGAATAAATGTCTTTGATTTAGGATTTCTTAAGGCCAATTAATCGAATTAGGGGCTATAGGTTTACTAGACCAATTTTAGGTGGTTACACTGTGGTATTTCATTATAGTATATGGACCAGTCCAAAAAAATGCATGGAATCTATTGCTGATTTTTACCTATGAATTTATGTATACCTATACGGTTAATTAAATATACAACTCAAAATATTTTCTTTGAACTTAAGGGTCTCACACCCTTATCTGTCATCTTCCTGCTTCGTCGATTCACCCAACTTTCTCTTCTTTCTGAAGAGGCCTTTGTTCATTGATGCACTCTTGGAGTTATTCCAAAGTGCCCTTTTGTTTGTTGAACAAGAATTAATAGGGAAAATCTTATGCTATTCGAAGTCACACTTTCCCCTTCCCTGTTTCAAATGTCTTCAGAATTTTAGAAGTTGCACTTCCACCCTACTTTCTCTGAAGACTACGAGTTTCATAATTCACACTTCATCATTGCATTTTCAGAAGTAATTGTCTTCCTTTTTGCTTTCCACCTTCCCTATGGAATTTCAGGATTTTCCCTTTGAGGTTTCCATTCCTGATCTTCTTTGGGTTATTTCCGTAGTAATTTCAGAAACCAACCTTTTCAGACTTCATTGTTTGGATTTTGGAAATCGTACTTCCTTAATGCAATTTATGAATGATTCACCAAATTTTTGAAATCACACTTCCTTAGTGCTATTTCTGAAGGACTCATAGAGATTTGGAAATCACACTTCCTTAGTGCAATTTCCAAAGGCATGACTTTATTCCATTTCCTTTTGGGATTTCGAAAATCACACTTCCTTAGTACCATTTCTAAAGGCTTGACTTTATTGTTTCCTTTTGAGATTTTGAAAATCACACTTCCTTAGTGTTGTTACATTCTTTGTCATAAGCTTGCCACCTTTTGGCCTAAACACAGGGTAGACTGGCGATCGTGCGACGAGACCATCATGGTCTCTATCCCGAGTTTGCAAATTCGTCAGCCTAATTGCTGCTTAGACCCGATACCACACAACAAGGTCTTTATGGTCTCTGTTGCAAGGTCGCGACAGTTTTTGTTAGCTTCCTCACGCGCTCACCACTGCCAAAAGGGTTGATACTCAGACACTCTAAAGTGTGGTGCTTGCATATAATTTTTTTTACTTCTGGTCCCCACCTGGTCAATGTGGGATTAAAGAACTAGGCATAATAACCTAGCTCTGCAACTTGTCGTGGGAATTTTAAACACTGGCCAGGACCGAAGGATTGATCTTCTACTTCACAACACTTTGACATTGACATTGTAGATAGAGATTAGACTGATCTCCTTAGACTGTTTAGGGTCGTGATCGTGTCCCCTCTCTCTGGAGATGAGTTTGAATAAATTGATCATTTCTCATATATATATATATATGTTTATATATATATATATACACATATATACACACACACACACACACATATTCATGGTGGTCATTATTAGTAGTTGTAACACATATTTAACGTGTAATTATTTTTTGGTTGGTGTGTTTTTTGCTTAAATTTTGAGCATGACATTTTGGTATCAGAGCCTTGTTTCAACACTAGGTGCCTTAAACAATTATGTTTTAATTAACCTATTTATTGATTGTGTATGATGCCTCCAGTCATGCAATAAGCTTGCAGACATGGATGATGCGCTGTGCATGCTCGCTTGGCATGAGAAGATGCTTAGCAAGAAGCAGAGGTTCTTGGAGGAGATCAGAGACCCCCTCCCGAACAACCACCAAACTTGAACCATGATATTCTGAATGCTCTTTAGAACCTTATCAGGATAGTGCAGAATAGGCTACCACTAGTGGATCACCAGGAAAAGCACTAGGGTATAGAAGGACATAGGTCAGCAGCTAGAAAATGGAGTAGGAGCCCTCCTCCTAGCCGTGTAGAGGGTTAGGTTGAACACGAGGGAGAGCCAGTCCACATACCAGAACCACCACCAGGTATAGTGCAAGTGGTTGTAGAGAGATCACACCATGATCAAGGGGAGGATATTAGAGAGCTACTTTGCCTACAACCACCATTATTTTCAAGATCTATGGATGGGATAGAGGACGGGGCATGAATTTTGAGTTTAGAGAGGTATTTCGGATTGCATCCATACGAGAGAAATCTAAAAGGAATGCTTTGTGATACCCCTTTGGAGAGGGACAACTTCTACATGGTGGAGACAAGAGGAATATAAGAGTAATTCAGTTATTGACACTCTCTCTTGGGACAACTTTTTGGAGAGATTCATAGACAAATATTTGTTAGAGCATTTTAGACAGTTTCACATTGATGAGTTCCATGACCTTCAGTAGAGGGGACTCACCATATTGCAATATGAGAGTAGGTTCATTGAGCTTTTACCTTATGTGGAATACATGAAGGAAGAGAAGTTGCGAGTTAACCATTTTATCAAAGGACTGCATGCTATGATATCATGACCAGTACGTATGGCAGCTCCAGGAAACCTACGGGAAGTCGTAGAGAAGGCTTTGATAGAAGAGGAGGTTCATGGTAGATCATAGAATACACGGGATCGGTTTCAGAAATGTAACCCCACATCTCAGGCACCTAGGTTTCAAAAAAACCACTAGAAGGGTAATCAAAGGCATTCATCGAGGTCCTACAAACCCCCTCACCCTCAGCAACAATCTTAACATAATAAGAGATAGAGGCCACCATGGGGAGATCAGGGCTCTAAGCCCAAGAAGTGGAAGTCACAGGGGGGTCCTAGGAGAGATCGGCGACCATAGGTTCCATTTACACCTCTGGTTTAGACTCGGTAGTCCACCAGGGGTGGTTTTAGTGGGTCTAGTCAGACCAGAAGACAACAATATTCGAGGCCACAGGAAGTTCAGACTCAGGTACGCGGGCCATGTTATACTTGTGGTGCTATGGGGCACATTGCTAGAGATTGTCCACAGGGTCAGATGACAGGTAGTCAATGTATGGAAACTTTAGAGCCCATAGTTGGGGACATGGGTAAGTCCACAGGGTATTTGCAATGGTTGATAGCCGCAAGACAAAGCATCAGGCCATAGTGATAGAGGCCACATGTATGATTACAGGTAGTAGTGTTACCATACTATTTGATTTAGGAGCTACTGATTCTTTTATTTCTCCATGGGTTGTTGAGCATTGCGATTGCCAGATTCAGATTGGTGACATGAACACTATAGAAGATCTTCAGATTACACCTCTAGGATCTTATGGAATTATTCTTGGCATGGATTGGCTTTATGCCCACAGAGCCAAGATGGATTGTCGACAGAAAAAGATTGGTGTAGATGATCATGGAACTTCTATAATGATTTCAGGGATTCATAGACCTATATCTCTTCATATAATCTCCGCTATATAGCTTAAGAGGAGCATGTGAAAGGGGTACCAATTACTCACCATCACTATCAGTGATAGGGATGAAGAAGAGGAGAAGGAACCTTCACTTGATGATCATCCTATTCTACAATAATTTGCAGATTTGTTTCCTTCTGAGCTACTTGGTATGCTACCCCGAAGGGCGGTTGATTTTAAGATAGATCTTATGCCAGGAACTAAGCCAGTTTCTAGAGCTCCTTACAAGATGACCACTAATGAGCTTAATGAGATCAATATTCATCTAGAGGAGCTTTTAAAGAAGGGCACATTTATCCTAGCGTCTCCCCTTTGGGTGCACTATTTATATTCGTTAAGAAGAAGGATGAATCGCTATGATTGTGCATGGATTACCGACAGTTGAACAAAGTAACTATTAAGAACCCATATCCACTCCCCTGGATCAATGATTTATTTGATCAGCTTCAGGGAGCTAAGGTATTCTCAAAGATAGATATGAAATGAGGGTACTATCGATTGAGGATTGTGGAGAGCGATATTCACAAGACCACTTTTCGTACTAGATATGGCTATAATGAGTTCACAATAGTTCCATTTGTCCTTATGAATGCTGCACCTATATTCATGAGTCTCATGAATGAGGTATTCCATACATTCCTTGACTGATTTGTGGTTGTGTTCCTTGATGATATATTAATATATTCTCAAGATGAAAATGAACATGAGAATCACTTGAGACAAGTATTACAATGCTTGAGGGATAATGAGTTATATGGCAGTTTGTCGAAGTGTGAATTATTTAGATCGGAAGTCTATTACCTAGGAAATTTTATATCATGTGATGGGATGTCAGTTAACCCATAAAAGATTAGAGATATCATGGATTGGCCAATGCCAACCACTGTGACTGAGGTCAAGAGTTTCATGGGATTAGCAGGTTATTATAGACGCTTTGTCGAGGGATTATCTAGAGTGGCACACCTTATTACATCCCTTTAGTGGAAGTGAAATAAATTTGAGTGGACAAAGAAGTGCGAGAGGGCCTTTCAGAAACTAAAGAAAGCACTTACCAATGCACCTATCCTAGCTATGCCAGAACCTTCAGCAGACTTTGTGGTATGCACAAATGCTTCCTCGGATGGGTTGGGAGTAGTACTTATGTAGGGTGGTCGAGCCATTGCATATGAGTCTAGGACACTTAAGACACATGAGCTTAACTACCCCACCAATGACCTTGAGCTTGTAACAGTGGTGTACACACTAGCAAGATGGAGGCACTTCATCTTAGGACATTGGTTTGATTTACATACTGATCATAAGAGTCTGCAGTACATATTCACTCAGTCGAGCCTTAATGCTTGTCAGAGGAGATGGATGGAGTTCCTATGTGAGTATGATTTTGATGTTCACTACATCAAGGGGAAAGAGAACGTAGTTGCATATGCATTAAGTATGAGACATCATGGGATATATTCTATGTCACAGACATGGATTTGAGGGATCACATACTACATCACTTGCACGAGGACAAGTGGTATGTAGAGGTTTGTCAGGTAGTACGATCTCAGAGACCCCTAGAGGGGAAATATGTTGATTATTCTTTGGAGTCTGATGGACTATTACGTTATAAATGACACATCTATGTACCTTCTACTGGGGGATTGGGAGATTTCATTATGCTAGAGGCTCAAAGAGCACCTTATGCAGCACATCTTGGGGTCAAGAAGATGCATGCATATTTGAGACAGTTGTATCACTGGTCAAGCATGAGGAAACACATTGAAGAGTTAGTAGCCCGATGCCTTGAGTGCCAGAGAGTTAAGGCGGAACACCGCCATCTAGGTGGATTGCTTCAGCTCCATGAGATACCCGAATGAAAGTGGGACAATATTTCTATGGATTTCCTCATTGGTCTACCAATGTATTCTTGCCACCATGATTCTATCATGGTAATGGTTGACAAGTTGACCAAAGTGGCCCACTTTTCACCCATCTGGACTACATCCACAACACCAACAGTGACACATGTGTTCTTGCGGGATATTGTTAGATTGCATGGCATTCCCCACAATATCATTTCTGATAGACATTCCCTCTTTACATCTTCCTTTTGGAAGGGATTACAGTCAGCTTTGGGCGCTAGGCTCAATTTTAGTACAACTTATCATCCAGAA
>MU224943.1:113839-152660 GCA_018584345.1 Thuja plicata
CTCTCTATATTGATCTCTCCACATTTTTTCTTTCATCTATCTCTCAATCTCTATCTAGTTATCTCTCTACCACACTATCTCTCCTCTAGATATAATTTCCTATCTCTTATCTCTATCTTTCTATCTCTCTCCCTCTATTTATTTTTCTCTTCTATCTCCATCTATTCTTCTCTCCTCTCCCTCTTTATATCTCCATATCTTTCTCTCTTTATCTCCATATTCCTTTCCACTTTATTCATCTCCATCTTCATGTCCATCTCCATCCATATACTTCTCTCTTTATGCCACAAAACATGATTATTTTCTTGATTTAAAGTCTTTGTTTAAGTTATGATTGGATCCTTGTAAGTGGATGCATATTTGATTTGCAGCTATCACTCCTCCATCGGTACCTTTGTTGCACAAACAACATCATTTTCTAAATGGCCTATCAATTAACCTCATGTAATACACAATTTTATGCAAAAAGTAGACCAAATTTTCCCTAATTGGCCTTTCACACCTCTTCAACATACCCATTGCACACTAAGATGCAATTACTAGTTTATGTTTTGACTAAGTTGTCTATATACCTTATATTTAAGGATGAAACACTCCTAAATTTCAACTAGTCTCGTGGCAAAAAATATTTAAATCCTCTCCTTATCTTCCTTTGAATCTATGAAAGGTACATGTAATTAAGCAATACAATTCCTTTCTTTTCATCTAATTTTAACTTCATATATAGTTTTTATTTTTATAATATTCTTAAGTAAATTGAACGTTATTGTAATATTTTTGTGATATTGCTACCAGGATTCAACTGTGTAGTTTTTGAGTCAAACTCATTGACCCATGTTTCATGAGTAGTGGTTCACAAGAACCCATCTTTCATGAGAATGAATGGAACACTTAGCATTCATTGCATCTAGGTGATGCTCACAAGGTGAAGCACCAAGACTTCTCGAGAGGTCACCCATCCCAGTACTACTCCTACTCAAGCGCACTTAACTGCGAAGTTTCTTTCATGGTTAAGCTCACTTTGCTTGCAACCTCATTTGCAAAACCTTAGCAAGTGTTGTGCCTTATGAACCATTCATTACAAAGCTCTTTAAGCTCATCAATATTCTTATTTAGTGATTTTTATTAATTTATTTTTTCTCCTCCACATCCACATCATTACTGTGAATTTTCTTTAGATATACTTTTTATAATTAATGTTTTATTGGAATTTGACATTCTTCTCCTATTTTTTATTAATTTATTTTTTCTCTTCCACGTCGTTACTCTGAATTTTCTTCACATATACTTTTTAATGTTTTATTGGAATTTGACATTGTCTTAGTCATCCATTTGACAATAAAAAAAAAAAAAAAGAGTTGTGGCCTATTGAAAAACCCCCCAAAAATTGCAATAAAATGAATTTTTTTTTTAGCAAGGCGCAAAGTTATTTCTGGTAAGCTGTAGCCTTCCAACTAATGCTGGCCGTTCTTCCAGAATTGAATACGTTGCCTTGAAGTAAGGTATCTTTTTCGATAGATTTTTAAATGTTTTACCAAATTTACAATAGGTTGGCTTTTGATCTTCTTCAATCTAGGTAGTTAATCTGTTAAAATTTCTCCGAGCGGAAAAATTAAGCTCAAGGACATCAAAGTGTCCTATGTTTTTTTCTCTTCTGTATATGTTGTATGTGAATCAATATCAAGAGCAGTCCAGTTTGTCAATCTGAAAATTTCGGGTCAAGAGCATCAGCTTCCACTGGTTTTTTTGGCTTTAGGGTTTCATATAAATATATTTATTTGACGGGAGAAGGCCGAAGGGATTGATGGCCACCGACATGTTAAAGGAAGTGAGATTATGGAACGACAAGCGAGAGCGCGAAATGTACGACAATTTCGCAGACCTCTTTGCCATAATACGAACCATGGAGAAACTGGAAAAAGCCTATGTTCGCGACGTGATTTCCCCAAAAGATTACGAGCCAGAATGTTCAAAATTAATTGCTCAATTCAAAACCCTGAGCACATCCTTAAAAGACACGGTACCTAGCGTGGAAAGATTCATGGAGACATACAAAATGGACTGCCCAGCTGCCGTAAATCGGCTGCTGGTTTCGGGGATTCCGGCCACTGTGGAACATAAGGCGCAATCCTCCGACATGGGCATGGGCACTGCCGTGGCTGTGGCGGAATGCGTGCAGCATTTTATTACTGCAATGGATTCATTGAAGCTCAACATGGTGGCAGTTGATCAGGTTCATCCGCCGCTTAATGACATATTTATGGCGCTCTCTAGGGTTCCTCAGCTTTCTCCGGATTTTGAGGGGAAAGTAAAAATGAGGGACTGGATTTCCAGGTTGAACAAGATGACTGCTGCAGATGAGCTTACCGAGCAGCAGGCGCGGCAGTTGCTCTTTGATTTGGAAACATCTTACAACGCATTCATCAATGCTTTACCTAAGTCATCTTGATTGTACAAGTCTGTAAGTTTACATGTATTAGAACGTTATCCAGATATGAAGTTTAAAAGACGACAACTTCAATGACAGGATTCCTACTATATCGGATTTCATTTTGTATTGAATTTTCTTGGTCCTTTGTTAATGCAATTTGTTATTTCTTGTTCTTATAGATCCCAAAGATAAATACCACGGTGTAATCATGAAGTTTATTTCAACAACTATGCTTTGCGGAAATCTTAAGTATTAGATTATATTGATATTTAATTTTGTCCAGGATTTGGATAGAATTGAACCGTCTTTCCTATAGTTTTACAACAGTAGCTTTGCATGGGCCGAAGATAATAATAATTTGCTGCAAATGTTGAAGACATTTAGCACTATTGGTCAAACTTGGGCTTGATAATTGTGTCAAGACTCTTGGTTTCAAATTTGTTATAGTTTTAGTATCTCAAATCTTATACTGATTTTTCTTGCTTGTTTTCCAGAAAAGCCATAGTTAGTGCATAGATACAGTTACTGTGGTTTCTCTTTCATAAATCCGTGACAGTTTTTCATAATAATCTTGTGATTTATTACTTGGATTTTCAAATGCACAAAATCGATCAGTTTGTTTTAAAATATTAACATTTAGTTTCCCTTTTTTGTATGATACCTTCCTTTTGCAATTTGAGCATGGTGGTTCATACATTTTATTCAACCTTTCACTGAAGTTTAAAGGCACGGATCCACTAGGGCTCAATGTTTGATAGTCATCAGGAAACACTAGCTTAGAGATGAGAAACCCTCGTACAAACCATCTGGTGACTATATTTATAACTATTTTGCCATTCATTTATTCTCTTACCCATTGGACATCTATCGTTATACTATTTGAAGGCAGACTTTGTCTTATGTGGTTGTGATCATTGTATTGAGACATTGCGATTCTCAATCAGATTTACAGAGCCACTATGCAACCAGTCAGCAACAAGTTTTGCTGACTAACTCGGCAAATACTGTGAGCAAAAGACCACCTCTCTACTGTACAAAAATTGGCATAAATTTTTTACATGTGCAAATCTAGTCCTCCTTCATTCCTTACACACCTTACATTGTTTATGCTTTTCAAATCAATGGCTTTTCAAACCTTAACTGCGTTATTCTTATTGGTTTTGGGTTTGGAGGTTCGATAAAAATTTTTAGGCTTGGGTTTGTTCATAAAGAAACTTATAAATATTAAATACATACATATTTGCAGCCTAAAATTATAAATATTAGAGGCATTTAATATTTTTAATGTACAGGAGTATTTATAAGCTTTTTAATGTACATGAGTATTTATAAGCTTTATACAATTTTAACAAAGTTAATATAATAATATATAACATTATAGTATGATAATAAGTTAATATTAATAATTCTTAATTTATTGCCATTGATAATATTAAAATCTACAAAATGAGATGTCAGGCCTTACATCGGCAATTGCATTTGCTCTAATGTTTCCAAGGCCTTTTCAACAAATTCTTTTTGCCCATATCCTGCAAGAACGACGCTCCAAGAGACTACATGCTATTGAGGCATTTTGGTAAACAATTCACATGCCTTGTGTATACTTCCATACTTGGGCATAGATATTCATATCTATTAGGGCATTGACAAGTTCTAATATCTGATAAAAGTCTACTATTAGTTCTGCTTTGGGTTTGTCTCAAACTCAAGAATTAAATTTAAACTTAAAGATATAATTTTTATGCAAAATACAAGTACAAAAAATGTATTAAATGAGCGTGGTGGGGGTCTAGGGGTGGTGTCTACGGTCAGGTTGAGGGACAGCACTCCTCCCAGTGGTTTGGGGCCAGCACTCTTGGTGCGCTTTTTGTTGTGGTACAGAGCAGCCACCACCAAGCCCAAGTGAAGTCTTTTTAAAGCTTGCATAGACTGTCATGGCGCATGCCATTTTCATAATTTAATAAAGCAAAAAACCATGTTTTTTGAGTGTGACTGCATTTGTTGCATTTCTTAAAAAGTCTTGAAGCTTCATGAAGAACACTATTTTATGTATATCCTGCAATCATTGTATTTCATTATACCACATATTTTTGAGGTATTTTGTCAAACAGTTCATGTACCTTGTATATGTCTCACATTTTGCATACTTAACTACCAAGGCATACTTATCATATGAATTCATTCTACCAAGGCATTTCCAACTACAATATCTGATTAAAAAAATCCTTTCCATTGTGGTGTGATAGAAGACCATGCCATAATCCAAGGCTCTTCTGTTGGCATAGGCTGAAGCATGCTGGCAAAAATGAATTGATTGATTTAGATACCTGGTCATTGCATTTAATAAATTTATGTCAATCTTTGTGAGAATATCTATGTTTTCTGTTAGCTGCAAATAGCACATTCCATGAGAAGACATCTCATTTTGTTAGTTGCAAATAAACTTAAAAATAACAAGGATGAATGATGAATTAAATGTCAAATTAGAAAAACAGAAAAAAACCACAAAAAAGCAATGGATTTGTTGTGTAAGAAGGCGAAATTCAGACGGGCTTGCCTGGGTTTGTCCTGGACGATCCCATAGAGCATTTGTAGAAAGCTGTCCAGTTTCCTTGTCAAATTGGATCCAGATCAGTGTCTGGGCTGGGCTGGATTTGACCTGCAGGTCCAGGAGGATGAACTTGTAACATAGTATACCTATATGCTACAGAGTGTCCACTTGGAAGAAAAATACGACATTTATTATTGTTCTTAATTTTTATAACTCAATTATAGTAATTTGGCTCAACCTTCCTAAGGAAGAGCTGTTATTAATTTGCAGTTTATAGGGCTTGAACTGCAGTGATTCGGATGATTTGGCCTATGGACTGATTGTTGTTTCCAGTCTGACCGATCTTTGGTTATTCTTTAGGTTGTCTCTTAGATTTACGAGCAACTTCAATTGCACAGTATTTATTTATATTCCTAGGATATCATGCTTTTCTTCATTGTACTAATATCTTTTCTCCTTTCTCCTTTTTGTCCCAAGTCTGTCTAATATTTCCCCTCACCTTCTAATTTTTTCCTTGTTATTCATTCCTATTTATCACAACCTGGACATTATGGTGAAAGTTTGAGTCATTCTGGGATGTGGTGACTACTGAAACTGAGAAGTGTGGTGTTTGCTGAGATAGGATGTTGTGGCAAAGTGACCAACAAAAAGTTCAGCCTTCAACTGCCCGGGAATCAAAAAATAATTCTTATAGGGGAATTAGAGTACCCTACAGTTACAGTGTTAGCTTTCTACAAAGCATTAACTTCTCCAAGGAGAAGGGTTATGTTGGAGTGATCCCCTTACCTTCTAATTTTCACCTTGTTAATTATTCCCATTTATCACAACCCAGACATTATAGTGAAAGTTTGAGTCCTTCTGGGTTGTGATGATCGCTGAAACAGAGGTGTGTGGTGGTTGCCAAGATTGGATGTTGTGGCAAAGTGGCCAATAAAAAGTTCAGCCTTCAACTGCCTGGGATTCAAACAAATAACTCTTATAGGGAAATTAGAGTACCCTACAGTTACAGTCTTAGCATTCTACAAAGCATTAACTTCTCCAAGGAGAAGGGTTATGTTGGGGCAATCCAAGGACTCTTATACTAGCATTCAATGAGCTATAGCAAAGTGTAGAGAAAGACAAGCTAGTGCAGAAGTGAAGATGATGGTGGTTTTTGCCTAAGAAGACAGTAGTGGGCTTTGATAGTTTGGAGTTGGGCAGTGATCTGAGTAGTGGTGCTAGACCACTTGTAGTGAAAAGGAGAACTTGAATTGGAGTCCCAAACAGGGGCTTGGGTAGCATGGCACACCGAGACGTATGCATGTATGGATGTAACAAGCCTAGTAAGGGATCACTTGGGTTCCTTCATTTACAACACAAACCATGTTTGAGAGGTATGCAAATTGGGTAGATGATCCAACTTTGTTGAAGATGGTTGGTTGCCATGCAAGAGCTCTTTTGCCATCTCATAATGGTCTTTGTGTCAAACGAATGTTAGAAAAGGAGGTTTAACATTGATAGTAAATTGTAGTATCATCCAAAATCATACAAGCCAAGCCAATCTAAGAGATTCTTCAAGATGCATATAGTTATGTGTGTATATATATAATTATGTATGTACTAGGCTTTCTAAGGGATCATTCAAGTTCCTTTGTGTAGAACACAAGTCTCATTTTAGAGCCATTCAAATCCGATGAGGGATCCAACTTGACCAAGGATACTTGGTTGCTATGCGTGAGCTCTCTTACCATCTCGGATTAGCCTCACAGTTCTTTTACCATCTCGGATTAGCCTCAGTATTGGACACAATGTAGGAAAGGGGTAGATCTGCACGTCTAGCATTAGGAGCTGATTCGTCCAAGCCATAGCCAAGTAAGGGATTTTGTGGAAGCCTCCATCTAGCTCTTGTGTTGTGTTGCCGAAGAATTTCCCTCTCATTCAAAAAATCCTAGAAATCACTCCATCAAAGTTTAGAGTGCCTTATTGTCAGCTATATCAGATGTCATATTCATTTTTAACAACACTTAGTCGTTTTCTTGAAGTCATGCAATTTAAGTCTAAGTTAGGAAACTGCGTCAGGTTCCAAGATGTCAATCTATATCACTTACAAATCCTGCGGTCTTTCTTTTTAGTTCAATTTTAAGATTGTCGGTGTTAGTCTGTTGTTCTATAAGTCCTGTAAGATTTTGACATCCCGTTTCAATCTTTATTTTCATGTGAGTTAAATGTTTAAAGTTAGTTCTAAGTCTTCTTTTGAGATCCAACATACGCCTAAACTCGAACTCTTTCCTTGTCATAGAGAAGTCTCTCATTTAAAGCTGTCTTTCGGTCTTGTGTGTTTGTTCGCGAAGTAGTGTTGAAGTCTGCCATTGTTGTCCCCAGTCAATCAAAATCCGACAAGTCTTTCCCAAGCATTCGTTGCATTAGATGAACAATGCAAAGAGTATGGATAATACGTTTGGGCTGTGAAAGGGTTTTCAAAACCTTCTTGGAGTCCGATGTTCTTTCTAGAACTAATAAAGAAAGGCTTCCAACACAAGAGCTAGATGGAGGCTTATTCATGGAGGCTAGAGCTTAGGTGCATAAGTTAGATAATCAAG
This sequence comes from Thuja plicata, assembly GCA_018584345.1. Lineage (NCBI taxonomy): Eukaryota > Viridiplantae > Streptophyta > Pinopsida > Cupressales > Cupressaceae > Thuja > Thuja plicata. The sequence continues at coordinate 121,401 of MU224943.1, forward strand.
CTAATCTAGCTCGTGTTGTGTTGCCGATAGACACTGCTTATAGAGACAATCATAAATATGATCTAGTTTTGAAACTAAGGTCAGATGTTGACAAGGGAACTCTAACTGACCAAAAGCAAGTTGATGATGTGAAATCCAAGTACTACACATTAATGGTAGAGGGTCGAAGCGCATGAGAATGTGCATGCATTAATGTGGCATCTATTTCCTTAATTGCTCAATAAGGGAAACAATACCTTAGAAGATTGCATATTACCAATATATATATTCAGTCATGTGGAATGCAAGGAGGGGGAACAATGAGATTTCCACTAGGTAAGCCACCTCATGATGATGGTTAAGGACCACATGAGGCCACCTCATAATGATGGTTAAGGACCATCGATTAAGGACCATATGAGGCCAAGGAGGATTAGGTTTTCCTTGGGACCTAGGGTTGAGGGTCAAGGGCACCCTATTGCAGCTCCCCCACCATCCTCACATGGACCAATTATTGAAGTGAATAAGAAAGGGATCTTCAATCATAAAGGGAAGGGTTGACATGATATAAGGGAACAATGTAAAGCCCTCACTAGGTAGGCCACCTAATGATGGTGGTTAAGGACCATTGGTTAAGGACCACATGAGGCCACACCGGATAAGGTCCTACTGTTGAGCCTAGGGTAGAGGATATTTGGGGCACCTCATCATGTCTCCCAACACCACCCTCGTTATGGTTAAGCTCCCATGTAATCATGGATATTTGTTGATCAATATGTATATGTGATCTGACCTTAGAATTGGATAAATTTAACGAGTATATCTATATTATCATATAATCTGGTTGCAGGTTTCCAAAGCAGACTTATCTCATTCTATTTCTTGAAGTATGAATTACACCTCTAACTACATTTTGTTCTTGTTCCATATTTGGATTTATGAATTTAGGGAAAAGTATACGGTGATCCCCAAAATGAACATTATAGTCAAACCCCCACTTAACTCAATAGTTGCAATTGATGTTTGATTTGTACTGTCTTAATGGTGATGGTTTTAAACTCCCTGATCCATATAGTTTATTGTTGTAAGCATTGCATTTGTTAGTTGATGCATTTGCATGTATCAAAAGCTAACAATCAATAGTCATTCTACTTTAGTTTCTATATTGTAGAACAGAGAGGGCACAAAGATACTATATTAGAGAACAGAGAAAACAACATTTGTAGCCCCCACAAGTTCTAGAGGGAGAAACAGTTTCAAAGATCTTAGGCATGCATCAAGAACCTCCCAGAGACGGAGAGAACACAATGAAGGACATAGCAAAGAGAGGCAAGGAGATAGCTCGTTCTTTGAGAGCCCAAATGCAGGGATGGGAATGAGATTTGAAACCATGATTGATGTGATGTCACAAATGTTCAGTAAGTTTAATTAGAGCGTGCCCAATAATCCACATGGTAATCAAAATGTCTCAGAGTAACCAAACAAGTAATGTTGAGAGTAGTTCTTTAAGTTAGCAGATTAATAGTCAGAGACAGCCTATAGCAGCAGACCCAAACACTTTCTCAATGCCCCCACAACCCACTTTCAGAAGAAAGCCTTGCAGAATGTCAACAAGAATTGTCTACCTTTGGTAGACTAGTTAAGGCATGCCTACGCAGAGTATGACACCCTTCTTGAGCCACTCGAGAACAACTTTACCTTCAATGAGTTTATGGGTCAAAAGATGTAGAGGAGTGGAGGAAGAGCTGATCACAGAGGACCAGCAGTTCAAAGGGACTTTACAGTATGCTTTGGGTTTGGGTAAGGTCATACTTGATCACTTTGATGGGAGTGATAAGTGTTCGGCTAGAGCTTAGGTGCATAAGTTAGATAATTATATAGCTCTAAAACTCATGGCTGAAGATGAGGCAATTAAGTTTTCCTCTTTGCATTTGGATAGAGTTGCACATGAGTGGTTATATCATGTCATTACTTTGGGTCATAGATTGGTCACCACCTATGACGAGTTTACTCCCAAGCTTATTGAGAGGTTTGATAAGGACGCTGAGTTACATTTTAGGGAGCTTGCAAAACAGAAGCAATATGGTACAGTGGATGCATACATATAAAATTTTCAAAGGCTCAGTGTTATGGTTTCATTGTTTTAAAAAAAGAGATTGGTTGTCTTATTTAGTGAGGGACACATGGAGCCAGTTAAGGGGTGGATTAAGGCATTTGATCCTCCCACCTTATATGAAGCAATGAAGAAAGCAAGAAGCATGGGGTGGGCTGCCCCTAAATCAAAATATCAGTCCAATCCTTTCTCGCACAAAAAAGACGAAGCATTTCTCAAAGGACACCAATCAGCATAAAAAAAAAGTCACTAGGCTTGATGGATATACACTAGATGACTTAAGGAATAAGAATCCATGCTTCTCTTGTAGGAGCCTTGGAATCCAAGACACAAGTGTGCAACAAAAGGAAAAGTATACAGGATAGAATACTATTTTGCCAAGGAATCTTCATTTGAAAAATCAGACCAGCAATCTGACTCAGAGGAGACAAAAGAGGAAGAGTGCATTTGAAGGGAGGCTTGGAAGAGGAGACTAAAGAGGAGAGGAAGAGGAAGAAGAATCTATTCTTCTCTTGTAGGGATCCTTGGCATCCATGACACAAGTGTGCATCAAAAGTGAAAGTAAACAAGATAGAATACTATTTTGCTGAGGAATCTTCATCAGAAAAATTAGACCAGCAATCTGACTTATAGGAGATAGAAGAGGAAGAGTCTTTTGAAGAGGGTGAAAAGGGTAAGGAGAATGATGGAAAGATTCCCCAATAGTCTCCAAAAGAATGAGTCCCTACACAATATAGGGGTGCTTAATGGGCAGCAATTGGTTGCTTTGATTGATATAGGAGCTACACATCATGTCATTGATGAAGGACTAGTAGCACGTAGAGGACTTGAAACACATGAGGTAGTAGATTCTGGATGATGGGTGCAAATGGCTTCACAATAAATTACATTGGGATGATCCCACAACTAAGTTTGTAGTTAGGGAATTATGAAGTCAAGGATGACTTTTATGTGGTGAGTGGTGGAGATATTGATGTAGAGATGGAGATGTAGTTGCTTTGATCACTTGGTAATTTCACACTCAACTTTCATGACATGGAGATGAAATTCAAATCAGAAAGAAGGAATGTGGTCTTGAGAGGGATGTCTAACGAAGGATTACGAGTTGTGACTTTTAGACGTATGGATAGGATATTTAGACATGATCAGGTTGAGTGGGCATTAGAGTTTGTAGTCATACCTATAGCTATGGAGGAAGTAAAGAGGTCATATTCATGTGATATTTAGGCTTGCCATCTAAGTGAAGCAAGGCGTTCAGTAGCATCCCTGCAGGTAGGCTTCCAGATAGAGGCATTGAACACATCATTGAGCTAGAGGAGGGAGCTAAACTAGTCATCACCACTCCTTACAGGCATCCTAAGAGAAATAAGGATGAGATAGAAAAAGACTTTAGACCAAGTAAGAGTCTATTTGCTTCTTTAGTGGTGTTGGTGAAGAAGGATGGTACCATGCAATGTGCATAGATTGTAGAGTGTTGAACAAGAAGACTATAAAATATAGGCACCCCATTCCATGGTAGATGAGCTCATTGATGAGCTACATGGAGTGGTCTATTTCTCTAAAATAGACTTGAGATTAGGATACCATCAGGTTAGAGTAAGAGAGGACATAAAGAAGACTGCTTTTAGATGTCACTTTGGCCATTTTGAGTTCCTTGTCATGCCCTTGGTTTGACTAATGGTCTCGCCACATTTCAATTGTGTATGAATAGGATATTTAGGAAGCAAATGCGTAAGTTTATTCTTATCTTCGTTGATGACATTCTCGGTTTGAGTAGATCTTGGGAAGAAGATTTGAGACATTTGGATGAAATTTTGGGTATCCTTAAGAATGAATATTGTTTTCCAAGGAGTCCAAGTGCGAATTTGGTATGACATAATTATTATAACTTGGACCTATAATTAGCTCCAAGGGAGTTAGTGTTGATCCTGAGAGGATCAAAGCCATTCTTGATTGGCCTCCACCCACTAATCTTACATGGTTGAAGGTTGTTTTTTTTTGGGGTTATGTGGTTTCTACAGAAGGCAAAGGATTTTCTCAGTAGGCTGCCCCACTCATCGATTTGACAAAGAAAGGAGCGCTTTGTCTTAAAAAGCACAACAAGCCTTTGATCATTTCAAGCAACTGATGATCACATGTCTAGAATTATTAGCGATTCTGGACTTTACTAAGCATGTTGAGCTTGAATGTGATGCTTCAGGTGAAGGTATTGGGGCTGTCCTAATGCAAAATAAACAACCTATTGCATTTGAAAGTAGAAAGTTAAGAGGAGGTGAGAAAAGCTATTCAATCTATGAGAAGGTGATGTTAGCCATAATGCATGTATTGGCTAAGTTCAAACAAATTTGGTTGAAGCAAGATTTATTGTTAAAATTGATCACAATACATTAAGTACTTCCTAAATCATAGGTAGCATAAATGGGTTAGCAAACTCCAAGCCTATGACTTTGACATTGAATATGTGAAAGGAAAGAGGAACATAGTGGTTGCTGCAATCAGTAGATTGGAAGAAGCAAATACAAGCTAATCATGCAAAGAATGCTCTTTCGAATAGCATTCCTTATGACACATTACATGATAACATGTACAAGGTAAGGGAGGGTCTCATTTTCTACAAGGATAGAATAATGTTAGTACCCATAACTAAGATTAAAAATTAGATTTTAAAGATATTTCATTACATTCCAATGGCCGGTCATCTTGGCTATTACAAGTCTTATAGGCAAATTTGTGAGAGATTCTCATGGAAATGTATGAAAAATGACATCCTTAAGTATGTTCGTGAGCACTAAGTGTGTCAACAAAATAAAAATGGACATACTTACCTTGCTGGTCTACTGCAACCCCTGCCTATTCCTACTCAAAAGTGAGAAAGTATTTCAATGGACTTTATCATAGGGCTTCCCAAGGTGCAAGGGAAGGATTGTATCTTTGTGGTAGTGGATAGATTGACTAAGTTTGCTCATTTTATTTTGCTATTTCAGCTAGGTATACAACAATTCAGGTGGCAAATTTGTTGTTCAAAGAGGTATTTAGATTTCTTGGGACATTATTAGCGATAGGGACAAGTATTGAATTGACTCCTAGTACTAGTTATCACCCTTAAATTGGTTGGCAGATGAAGATCATTAGTAAATAGGTTGAAGGCTACCTACACAATTATGTTTCAAGGCAGCAAAAAGCGTGGGTTAAGTGGTTGCATTTCAGGGAGTTCTATTACAACTCCACTCTTCATATGAATATCAAGATGTTTCCTCGTATGATCTTATATGGTTATGAATATCCTAGCTTCATTGACTTCTTTTCTGGTGATTGCATAGTATCTAGAGCCAAAGATTTTCTTCAAGAGAGTTAGGATATTATGTGATCTTTGAGGGAAAATATACAACATGCTTAAAATCAACATGAGTTGTATACTGATTGGCACTGTATTGAGTGAGCTTTTGAGGTAGGAGACATGGTTTATTTGAGATTGTAGCTCTATAGACAATCCACTTTCAAAATGATTAGGTCAGAGAAGCTCAAGCCTCACTTCTATGGACCTTTGAGTCACCAAGAGGATTATAGAGGTGGCTTATGAGCTTGAGCTATCTGAGAGTAGTAAGGTGCACAATGTTTTTCATGTATCTTGCCTCAAGAAGGCACTTGGGCGTAATGTGACTCCTTATACACAGTTGCCTACTGTGGATGAGGAGGGTAAGCTGATATTGATTCTTGAGGCAGTGATATATTGTAGAGAGCATACCTCATGGAAGAGGACTGTCAGGGAGTACCTAGTAAAGTGGAAGAACTTTTTGGAGGATGCTACTTAGGAGAGAGCAGATTATACAATGTTCAGAGCTATGATTTCTTGAGGACAAGCAATTAGGAGGACTGTAATGTCTCCTTGTACTTAGTCGAATAAAGCAAAAAAGTGTTTTTCTGAGAATATATAAAAAAAGTGAAAATTATTTTTTTGAAAAAGCAAAAGGATTTTTGTTTTTGAAAAATAACAACAATAAGCAAAAGTGCTTTTTCAAACAAGCAACAAAAAACAAAATGCTTTTCCCTAAAATAGCTCTCAATAGTTATAAAAGGGAGATTGGGGCTCTCATTTGATATGCAGAAGTTGATATCTAATGTTATGCTGCCAAAATGATTGTGGAGCTCACGTTTTGACTGATTGAGGATGACACCCCTCTTTTGGATTGTTGGTTTCAGTAGTGAAAGACCCACCCTAGCTAGTTGGCTCTCATAGTTGCATGTATTTCAGTGCTCTTGAAGCTTTCAGGAAGATTTTGTTTTGGTGTGATGAAATACTTTACAATTTTCTGATGTGGGTTTCTAGTATTTGGGTGTAGTGTGGTTTTTCAACTGTGTGGTGTGATTTTGGAAGTGTTTTTAAGTATTTTTTAGAGCGTTGGTGTCGCTGAATCATATTTTACTCATCTTCTGAAGGAGGATCTATATGCTTGTGGGTATTGGTTTATACCTCTTTCCTAGCTTGGGCGATTCATTTTGAGAGGTTATTTGCAGCCATTGATGAAGATTCAATTTTTTCCGAGGCAAATTGCCCTTCAAGGAGGCTGTACAAATATGCCCTAGCTGGTGTTTTAGATTGAGTTAAAAATGAGACTTTTCGGAGGTCTGAAATGTGCTCATTGTGGCAACTTCTTGTGAGTTATTTGCTGGTTAAGTTTGAAAATTTGATTATTGGGGTTTTTGGCACTTGCACGTGCCCTTTTTTGTCAAGTTTAAGTGGGTTTGCTGCATGCTTTATGGTTTGATTAGAATGATCAGAAATTTTGATTTCAGTTTCTTATCTTTGATATTATAATTGAAGCTAACTCCATATTTGAAGTGTTTTAAGTTATCTTATACTAGTTTTCTGATTAAGTGGTGATGGTGACTACTGATGAATGTTTTACGACCACACCCACACAAAATAAAGTGCCAAAACACTCTTTCCTCTCTTGATCAAAATCACCGCGTATGCTAATATTGCATAGAAGATCATAGAAATGGTTGATGATACGAAAGTTGAGCTAGAGGACCACTGAGAGTCTTGGAGCAAAAAGGGTTGCACCATCATGAACAAATGGTTTGACAAATAGGAGAAATAGGACACTCCTAAATGTTCTTGTTTCTTGCGGAGGTGATTGATCATTCTACTTCCCTAAATGCATTGAATAATTTAAATTTTGATTTATTGATTGATCAATGATCAATGGTCATTGATAATTATTTTGCTTTCTTTTCAGGATCTACCATGTTTTCGAAGTCCATTGATGTTTCCTCACATGTGAAAAATGCCACATACTTATGTGAGGCTATTGAGGAAGTCATACGTGAGGTGGGGAAGAAAAGGTGGTGCATGTGGTGACGGATAATGCAACAAGTTATGTTGCTGCAGGCAGACTTTTAATTTTTGATGGAGAGGCACCTGAAAATTAATTAAAATTTTCTTGTCACATCTAATTAATTTAAAATTGCCGTAGCTAAACTTTTGATGGAGGAGGTACCCGAATTTTTTTTGGTCTCCAGTTGCAGCTCATTCCCTTGACCTCATGTTGGAGGATATTGGTAAGCTTGAATGGGTGAAAGAATACGTTGATAGGGCAAAAAACCTTGCAAATTTATCTACAATCATGCATTGGTCCTTAGCATTGTTAGGCAATACACGGGGCAAAAGGAGTTGGCTCATTCTGGTATCACGAGATTCGCCTCAAATTTTATCACACTAAATTCCTTGATGAAATCAAAGACAACTTTGAGGCTCATGTTTGTTGGTGAGTGGACTTCCTCATCCTATGTTATGACCACTGTAGGGATGGATGTGGCAGATTACATTTTTGACGAGGCAGGTTTTTGGACCTCTTGTGCAGAGATCACGTAGGTAAATTTATTACAGTTTAATATTTAACATTTATTTTTTAAAATTTTATATGCATATTTTTGTTTTGTTTGCAACTTTGTAATTTTGCTTATTTTCATGCACAATTGTGACTTAAATGTTTTTGTTTAACAATATTTGCAGGTCACTGAGCCCCTGGTAGTGCTCCTACGAGTGGTTGATGGGGAGAAGCCCCCTATGAGCTACATATATGAGGGTATGGATAGGGCCAAGGAGGCCATTAGATCTATATATGGAGGAATTGAGGATAAGTATGACCCCATTAGGGAGATAATTGATAGGAGATGGCATAACCAACTTCATAGGCCCATCCATGCAACAACTTATTTCCAGGCGGATGAGGAGGTTCTTAGTGACCTATATACAATGGTACGAAAGATGTCTACTAATACCACAACTACACTGCACGAGATGGACGCATTTGATAATGCAACATGTGTGATTTTTGAAAGCAAAATGTGCAAAGACACTCAGACAAAATTGTAGGCAGGTAGAAATATATGTTAAGATTCTTAAGTTTATGCACTTTGGTTTTATAATCTAGCCTTGAAGTTTGAAATGAGACTTTTTTTTTCCTTTTCCTTATTTCAGATAGATGGCGGCAACATTTTGGGCCTACAACCCCACACCTTAAAAAAATTGCCATCCGCATAATGCAAGGCTTCAAGATGTGAGCGTAACTGGAGTATGTTCAAGCACATCCACTCGAAGAGGCGTAATAGATTGTCTGTGGAGAGGTTGAATGACCTAGTCTTTTTCATTACAACCTTCGTCTTAGAACCAGATAGATTTTGGACAGTGACACCTCTCCGATCACGCTAGAGGAGGTTGATCCAGAGTCTGAGTGGCTCACTGAATCTATCGATCCTGTCTTCACGGATGAGGACCTTGAGTGGGTTGACCAGGAAGATAGAGATGCTGAGGCTATGACCATGGAAGAGTAGGAGGATAGAGCACGATCAGGCACAACTGATGTTGATCAGAGTGGCTCCTCACAGGAATAGACTATGGCTTCTCAGTCATCTAGGACCTACCTTAGACGCCTTTGTAGGAGGGATACAGGCTACTATGAGGCTGAGCCAGAACCATAAACTTGTTTTTGTTTACACATGTTTGGAACATTTGATGTCATGGATTTTATATACATTTGACAATATTTATAATTCTATATATCTATGTTTGCTATTTCCTTTAACTACAATTTACGTTTGTACTTATGTGAAGGATGTATGTGATCAAATTAGCTTCTATTTGATCATGTTATAGTGTCTTTAAGCTTTATTCAATAATGGGTGCATGAAACAAGTTTTAACTCCTTAAAAATCTCTAAATTTCAAGTTTTTTTTTAAAAAAAAAAAAAAAATTGCCGAGTCAGAGCAGAGTCCAAGTCTAGGAACTATGGTTCAAACTATGAACTTGCGACTCAAGTGTGGAGATGAACTCTTTTGGCTTGATGTATGTTGATTATGCAAGGAGACTTACGTGAGTTCACTTAGACTTATCAATCTAACTTTGAATGATATGTCAATATAAATGCATCAATTAGTTCTAACTTCTATTCAAAATAAAGTGCAAATTGGAGATGGGTATAGAAAGCTAAACTACTACTAATGCAAGACTATGTTGTTGTTGTGGTGAGAATGAACCAGTCCTAGCATCGCCTAGTCAACTATGCTTAGGAGGGTGCAATCTTCAATGGATGCAAGTATGATGTTCAAATTACCAATGCTCATCAAAACCATAAGCAATGCAAATCAATGATCATTAAGTAATGGAAGTGAAGTTCTTGCAATGAGGCCCATACTAACCTTGCATTTTTGTTTGCAATAAACAAACACTAAAAGGTATGGACACTTGTTTCACCATGTACTCAACAACGACAAAATCTTTCATTATCTAATCTATCTAACTACTTTACTTCAACTATTCTAACTTTTACTTCAACTTAAGCAAATTCTAAACTAAATGAGGAATGCAAGAAACCATGGAATACTTCCAAAAAGTTCACAAGTATTCACCATGCAAAGACAACAATGAATAAGGAGCAAATCTGGTAGTATATTGGCAACAATTTCTTCAACAAATCTCCCTTTACAAATCCCCCTTCACAAATGATAGGAGCAAGCCTTATTTATAGAGTTCAAGTACAATGAATGTCCAAGATTAATTTGAGATCAATGGCACAAGTTTATCCAACAAAGCCCTAATTAGGGTTTCCCCAACTACCTCTTATTAACATTAAAAGCTGTCCAATCAAAATTAAGCACCTATCTAGGAACCAATAAGAAAATTCAATTTCTCATGGGCTTACCTTAAATATTCCTTTAGAAGATTATTTCCTTTTACTTTTTCTCTTCTTGCGAATTCAATGAACCTAGACATAATATCATTGAGCTCTTCCATTGGGACACTGGGTCCATTTTGGACCTTGCATTTAGCAACATCCAACTTAGTTGTACACATGGCAAAATTTTTCTCCTAGTCAATTGCATTGTCTTGACAAGTGGCCATAAAGGTTTTGAATGACGCAACACCCCTCAATTGTTTCCACGTGATGATATTGGTGCCCTTAAAGTATATTGCCTTCATCTTTTCTTTCAATATTTCCATATCCATGTTTTTTTCTTTGCTCTCACCAAACTGAAATGTCACCCTCACTACTTCACGAATTTCATCTTGGATCACTTGGATTGTTTCCTTTAGCCATTGACAATCACATTTCACCTATTTAAGGTTGTCTCATTTTGAAGCTCAATCCATTGAGATCAATCTCCTCATTTTCTCTTATTACCTTGCCCTTTTCTAGCATAGGCCTAGGGGTTTCCCTCATTGCCTACAATCATGAGATGATTTTCTCTTTGATGAATTGAAATTATTCACAAATCATGCACAAAGCTTGAGTTCTCATTTGAATGGAAGCAATCATCTTGCAACTCTCCATGAATTCTGGAAGGAAAATATTTGCCCCCTTGGATACTTCTTCGATCCATGCCTTTGCTTCTTGAGTTGTCATTTTCATGACCTCCAAATTATCAATTGATTCTCTTTCAAGTGTGACGAGAGGTGCAAATGCTTGATCCTTTTGCTGTATCAGAGCCATCAAGTGTTTGATATGCTCTTTCAATTGTCTAGCCTCTTCCTTGCATTGTTTATTCTTCCGAATTGCTTTACTCAATCTTTCCTCTAAAACTTGGATGGTTCTATGGGCATTTTCAATTTATTGCTTCTTGGTAGTTGTTACCAAGTCATGCTCTAGAATATCATAATCTTGAGGAAGAATGTCCTCCCTTTCTTTATCACCTTTTGGAATGACAATTTGAACTATATGGGCACTGAAACTATCTTTGGTGATTTTTGAAAGCTTCTTAGCTGGCCTCTTTTCCTTTTCCTTCCCAATATTCTCTAAGATACTTTCAATGTTCTCAACTGGATGTTTTTTTGTAACTTCTATTATTAACATGTCCCTCAAGTTTCAACAATGCAAGAGTGGTGCATTCTGCCAACTCATTATTTGGTTCCCCTTGATTTTGTCCTTCATTTCTTTCTCTATCACCTCTTTGATCCTCTACTTCTTGATTTTTAGCTGGTTCCTTGATCATATCTTTGTTGAGGTTCTCATTTGGAAGGGCCATCTCACCCTCCTCAGGAGTATCATCAATGTTAATCATCTCATCATCTTCTATTCTTTGTGGAGGAGAGTCTTCTTCTTGCTCACTTTGACTTAAGGGAGAGTAACTAGAACTAAGGCTTATACTAGCCTTCGATTCTATCTCAACTTCTTGAAGAATTTCCTTGTTCTTGGCAGGTGTGATCATTTCTTGTGCCGAGGTAGCACTTTCTTTTCATGGAGGAGCACTTGGTTTCCTTTTTTGGGAGGTGGTTCTCGATTTGGTTTTTCCTTCCTTTTCGTACCTTGTTTAGCTTTGTCACAATTCTTTCTTTTCTTGTTGCTTTCATCCTTATGTTTATCATTGACTTCTCGTGGCTGCTCAGATGTTTCCTCTTCACTCTTCAACCTCCATCTTTTCGTAGGTAAGTGAGATTCCTCTTTTCCTCAAGTTTTCCATCTTTCTATCCAACCATTCTCGAGTGAAAAGTGTAACCGGTATCATCAATGCTTTCAAGTTGATATCATGTTCTTCCAACCAATCAATGGGTTCTAACTCTTGGCCATTTGTTGTCACAAAATCCTTTCTAACCAAATTGTCATCATCTTCCAACTGATCAAGCTTTTGAATTTTCTACCATTTGTATTTTGTGATCATCTTTACAGTTATCCTCAAAAACATCTTCTTCCTTCAAGATCATCAACTGCATTTGCCCAATAGTCTTCTAAATGTGGCACATGTTCGAACTTGTTTCCATAAGATCTCCTAGTTTATCTGTTTGGATCAAAATTCTTCCTTGCTTCATAGGATCGTAATGCATAATATTCAAATTCTTTCTCCGCTTCCTTGACTGCTTGAAGAGATGGCCAAGTTTCACTTCCAAGATTAAAAGGAAATGTAACCCCTTGTTTGTGCTTATGTTTTTGAATCTTTTCGTAGGTAGCGAACTATCTTGCCACCTCCATTATCACCAATTTGTTGGGGGGCGGGGGGAGGGGGATATCTTGGAAGTCTCTTTGGGCAATATGTGTTTCACAACACCCTGATGATGAACTACAAGTGATTATATGTTTGAAATCATTTGTTTATATTCAACTGAGTTGTAGAAGTGATGATAAACATTATCAGTTAATGTATTGTCATTGATGTCGACTTATTTGAGTGTTATTATGGTGGAAAACATTTGTTATGTATTGAAGATCTGGAACAAACAATGTTTATGTGGTTGGAAAAATGAAGAGTTCTGTATACACCGAGTAGCAGTATTGTAAACTGAGTAAAATGCAGCGTATACTGAGTGATAGTGTTAACCAAGCAAGGGATTGCCGACACAACTATTGATTAAGCAATTAATTCAAACCGAGGCTGAGTAAAATGCTGAGCTGACAATTGATAATTTCGAGGTGACAGATAAAGTTTTTTATTTGATCAAACAATTATGAAAATTCAAGGAAGATCAGACGACAGAGATTGAAACGTGTTTTTAACACAACTGCTAAGGAAGGATCAAGTGGGAAAATGAACAATGAAGATTAAGTGGCAAGATTTGAAGGATGAAAATTAAATGATACACGATGTCTATATAAGAGACAAGAGATTCATTTGTGAATCATGTACACAGATGTTGAAGCATATATGCGAATTTGATGCATGACTAATCAAACTGGTTAAAGAAAGAACCAAGCATTTCTGCAGACATCGCCGAGAAAAGAAGAGGAAAGAGGATTACCGAGAAGAACAAGTATGATATGAATTGAAGTGAACAAATTGATCAAAGGTATTATGTACTTGGAATAGATCTGAATAATTGAAAATTAGAGTTGTATTTGAATCAGATCATTACTGTATCAATTTAACCATTGTTACAGATAAATCTCTTAACCGAGGGGGATAGTGAATCCTTATTAGAACATTCAGAGAATGTTAATTGTTTTCTTGTTGACCTCGTAGTGAATGCATGGTCAAGAGAGAACTGGTTGTTTTAAATCCTCTAACAAGGTCACATTTAACAGTGTGCATTGTACCTTTAATAAGGTTGGCTCCTCATCAAGCTCACTTCAGAAGAGTGAAAATATTTTGGGTTACCGGTCCCAGGTGTTTTTTCCCTTAACATGGTTTCCACATTAAAAATCTGTGTCAATGTGTATGAACGTTGTGGACTGTTATTTTACTTTACACTTTATTTTATTGACCTAGATCGGTAATCACAGTATTAATTTACTGATACTCGGTAGACAACTTAGAAGTAAGTTTAGAGATGACACTTGTTTAATTTGTGAATTTGAGCCAAATAATGTTAAAGATGCATTAGAAAATGAAGACTGGATTAATGCTATGAATGCGGAAATTGAGCAGATACAGAAAAATAAGACATGGACATTAGTTCTGAGACAGAGTGATAAAAATATCATTGGCACCAAATGGATTTTCATAAACAAATTGAATGAAGATGGGAATGTAATTGCGAATAAAGCAAGATTGGTTTGCAAAAGGTATGCACAAGAAGAAGGAATTGACTATGGAGAAAATTTTGCACCCGTTGCTAGACTTGAAGGAGTAATGATACTACTTGCATACACTGCATATAAAGGATTCAAGGTATATCAAATGGATGTGAAGTCCGCTTTTTTGAATGGAATACTGGAAGAGGAGGTATACATTTGAACAAACTGAAGGATTTGTTGATCCTGATCAGACACACATGGTATGTAAGTTACAAAAAACTTTATATGGACTGAAGAAAGCACCAAGGGTATGGTATGAAAGACTGCATTCTTATCTAATAAGTATTGAATTTATTAGAGCAAGTGACAACAACAATTTGTATCTAAAAGGAGGAAATGATGATAAGACACTTATTGCTGAAATATTTGTTGATGATATCATATTCGAAGGTAATGATAACTTATATACTTCATTTGCTGATGAAATGAGGAAAGAATTTGAGATGTCGATGTTTGGTCAGATCAAATTTTTTATAGGATTGCAAATTTTACAAAAAACTGCAGGAATATACATTACTCAATCAAAATACATCAAGTACTAAAGACATTCAGAATGGAAGACTCAAAACCAGTCAGAACACCTATGGTGACAGGATGCAAATTGACAAAAGAAGACAAGACACCTGAGGTAAATCAAACCTTGTACAGATCTATGATTGGTAAATTGATGTATATTGTTCACACATGACCAGATATAGCACATGCAGTTGGAATAGTTGCAAGATTTTTTGCTAACCCCAAAGAATCACATATGACCGCTGTTAAAAGAATTTTTGAATATTTGAAAAATACTGAGGATTATGGACTTTGGTATAAAAGAGAAGGAAAATTTGAATTGAAAGTCTATGCAGATGCTGATTGGGCTGGAAATATAGATGACAGAAAGAGTACTACTGGTGGAGCATTCTTTATTGGAGAAAGAATAGTTACTTGGATTAGCAAGAAGCAGGGATGCATATCACAGTCAACTGCAGAAGCAGAGTATGTTGTTGCTGCTGCAAATTGTTCTAACATAGCATGGATAAAACAATTACTGAAAGGAATGAATGAAGAGCTCACCAAACCAGTGATGATTTATTGTGATAACATAAGTGCTATAAATATTTCAAAGAATCCTGTGATGTATACAAAGACAAAGCATATTTATATGAAGTATCACTACTTGAGGGAACAAGTACAAGACAAACAAGTAATACTGGAATATGTACAATCAAAGGAGCAACTTGGAGACATTCAAAAAATTGTTACCGAAGGATACATTTGAGTACTTAAGAGGTAGACTAGGGGTTTGTCCCTTGTCTATTGGTAACTAAGAAGATTAGGAGGTTGCATCAACCTACATGAAATCAAAATATCAATCATGTTGATGCAAAGCTGAACTAGACTGAAATAGAGATATTAGTACAAAAGGTACCTACTACACCGAATAACAAATAAATTTTATTTGGCTACTGAAGAGCTTCATATTTCTTTTTGGCATTGTTTTCAAAGCGAGAGTATTGATCAATGAAATATATATCCATCCAAGGGCGAAAAAAGAAAGGGAGAGACATATATAATCTACAAAGAGATTCAAGAGCTGAAAAGACAAAACAATAGGGAAAGTCTGCACAGTGAATATTTTGTTTATACTAACACATATTATATTCAAGCTAGGGAGAGCTACATAATTGTTGCAGTTGTAGAAAAAAAGTTTGGTATTTATTTTATGACATATTATATTGCATATTTCATATTTTTTTGCCATCAATACCAAAGGGAGAGATTGATGAACTACAACTGATTATATGTTTGAAGTTATTTGTTGATATTCAACCGAGTTGTAGAAGTGATGATAAACATTATTAGTTAATGTATTGTCATTGATGTCAACTTATTTGAGTGTTATTATAGTGGAAAACATTTGTTATGTATTGAAGATCTAGAACAAACAATGTTTATGTGGTCGAAAAAATGAAGAGTTCTGTATACACCGAGTAGCAGTGTAAACTGAGTAAAACACAGTGTATACCAAGTGACAGTGTTAACCGAGCAAGGGATTGCCGACACAACTATTGATTAAGAAATTAATTCAAACTGAGGCCGACTAAAATGCTGAGCCGACAATTGATAATTTTGAGGTAATAGATAAAGTTTGATATTTGATCAAACGGTTATGAAAATTCAAGGAAGATTAGACGACAGAGATTGAAACGTGTTTTTAACACAACTGCTAAGGAAGGATCAAGCGGGAAAATGAACGATGAAGATTAAGTGGCAAGATTTGAAGGATGAAAATTAAATGATACACGATGTCTATATAAGAGACAAGAGATTCATTTGTGAATCATGTACACAGATGTTGAAGCATATATGCGAATTTGATGCATGACTAATCAAACTGGTTAAAGAAAGAACCAAGCATTTCTACAGACATCACCGAGAAAAACAGAGGAAAGAGGATTACCGAGCATAAAAAGTATGATACGAACTGAAGTGAACAAATTGATCAGAGGTATTGTGTACTTAGAATAGATCTAAATAATTGAAAATCAGAGTTGTATTTGAATCAGATCATTACTGTATCAGTTTAACCATTGTTACAGATAAATCTCTTAACCGAGTGGGATAGTGAATCCTTATTACAACATTCAAAAAATGTTAATTGTTTTCTTGTTGACCCCATAGTGAATGCATGGTCAAGAGAGAACTTATAGTTTTAAATCCTCTAACAAGGTTATATTTAACAATGTGCATTGTAACCTTTAACAGGGTTGGCTCCTCACCAAGCTCACTTCAGAAGAGTGAAAATATTTTGGGTTACTGGTCCCAGGTGGTTTTTCCCTTAACAGGGTTTCCATGTTAAAAATATATGTGTTAATGTGTATGAATGTTGTGGATTGTTATTTTACTTTACACTATTTTATTGGCCTAGATTTGTAATCACAATATTAAATTACTGATACTCAATAGACAACTTACCAATAAGTTTTGAAATCGCAGTGTATATTTAATCAAGCTGAGTTTTATGATTGAATTTGTTTTGTTATACATTTGGAGGAATTTGGGACTGTAGGATAATTTTGTGAGGGCACTGAGTCTAACTGATTCACCCCCCTTCTCAGTTATTCTAACACCTAATGTATGAGAACTTAGGAAACTGAATATATTACGAACCATACTTCTTGATCAACTTCTCAGCTTCATCGGATAGCCTCTTGTGAGTGGCCTCCTATAGTGTTCTCACAATGCACATGGAAAATCTATCATTGAATATATTAAATGTTTGTTTTTGTGAAGGTGCAATTGTGGATAACAATCATGTACTAGGAATTGTCCTGTTTTGGTTCCAACTTGGACCAAATCTCTCAATTTAAGATATTTGTACATCATTTCCAACATGTATACGATATATGAACTCATGTGGAATGACTTTGTCATCTCTAGCATCCTTAATTTAAGATCAAGGTTGTCATTGATGATCTTGGCCCACTCAAACATCATCTCTTTGGTGGACATCTTGTCCACGAAGAAGAACATCCAAGGTTCAAAGATTGCACCTTGAATATTTCCCATAACTCTACTCAACATGATGATGAGATCACCATTGTCTTCCTCGAAAATATGACTTGGATAGCCTTGGTAGTTTGGAGTAGTGCTTTCTTATTTAAATTAGGCATTCATTGTTGATCATCGTAGAACAAGCATCCAGTTTGTCATTGTAGTATTTTAGAGCTTGCTCCTTTTCCATATAAACACCCATATTGTGGAATGGAATATTGAATGTTTCCCTTATAGCCTGTTCCGTGAGTGACACCAGCAACTTCTTTTGTGGACCATAGTGAATTTCTCTTATTTGTGGATCATAATGCGCGGCGCACTTGATCATCACCTCTGTGCATTGCATTGCTGGAGGGAAGGCCACCGCATGAACTATTCCATTATTCACCATTTGCCTCGCCACCTTTGATGGATTTCCCTTGAACATTTGATCTCTAACTTGTATCATGTTAGCCGGTCCAAGGTTAGTGTCCCCTATCTTCTTACATTTTGAGGTGAAAATTGTCTCTAGTGTCATCTCCTTCCTATCATTCTTCAATTGAACTTGCCTATCTTTCTTCAAATTCCCTGTTCTAGCTCCCAAAATCTTGAATCTGCATGCATCACCATCCATTAGATATTGAATTTCAAAATTTCTTCTAAGGATTGAAAATTAAATGGCAAGAGATGAAATCCAAAACATGACAACTATATGTTCTCTTTATGAAAAACTTCATTATCTTGTCTAGGAAATAATGAATTTCTTCATTTCATCTTCTAAAATTCAACTTATCTCCTATTACCTAGATGAAAATAAGAAATTTAATTGTAACACTTGAACATGAATCCATCTAATTCAATCATCAGCTGATCAAGTTTGACTTCCTCAAGAAATGATAACCTTTTATCATCTCAATTCTACTTGAATTTCTATCAAAAAATCACTTAAGATACTTACCTCTCTAGCTGATGTCAAAAATTTGGGTGTCTAGGGTCTAAGTCTTGTGTGAAATTGCCTCTAATTCAGATTTCCTTGCCTATTTCTGCAATTCACACCTCCTTATTCTTGATTTTCTTGAAAATTATAAGCTTCACACCCTTGGTTTGATTGGATGTGATGGTGCCTGGGTTCTGATTTTCAACTATTCTCAATGCCCCTTCGAAAATTTGACTTACAGGTGTGAATTTTGTTGAGTTTCTAAGGCTGATCTGCTCAGCTTATAGCTCGATCTTCTTGTATTGGTGGTGAAATGAAATGAATTTCAGTCCATTATATAGGTGTCCATAGCCAAGAGATGCGCCCCTTTGTTTGGGCCAATCTCCCTAGAGGGAAAATAAATGTTTTAAATTCTGATTTTTGTCCTCCAAGGCTAGTCGGATTGGCTTTTAAAAATTTCATTCGATTATAATCAGTCATTTCTCAATTAGGCCGACTTGCATAAGTAATTTTATTGACCTGAAATGATCAATTCACTCACCGAAAATCAAATTAGTTGACCTTGATTGATGGGTGGAGATTAGGTGGTGTCAGAAATGGGGTTTTGACACATGGCTAGATTCTGACATAGTGTCTAAATTTCTCCGTTCCTTCACATGGTTTCCAATTTTCCCAACCCCCCTTCTTAACTTCTATCATTTTCATCCATTTGAAGAGGAATTTCACCTTAAAATCGCTTGTAATGCCCCTATTCTTGGGCGAAAATGGAGGGTTTATCAGAATTTTGCATGTTGTGGAGGGCAGAAATCTGGGGTCTCTTGGCATTGGAGTTCTGAGAGGTGATTGGATTCTGACCATCTCTCGGAAGTAGAGTTCCAAGGGATGGTCAGAATCCGACCGTCTCTTGGAGTTCCTTCCAAGGGCTAAAAATTTCCAAAGTGTTGGTTCCTCCCCTTTAAAGTTTGATTTCTCCCCATTTACTTAGGGAAAAATCTTCTTCTCATCATCCTTTTCTTTTGATTTCAGTGGTTTTTGTCTCAGATCTACATGTTCAAGTTCCCATTTTTGATCTTTCAACACTTAAATTTAATCCAATTTCACCCCAATTTTCATGCCACATTCCTAATCGTTGAGTCCCATGCTTTTTCAAGTCATTCAATTCATGTTTATTATCATCTTCAAATCAGTCTTCTCCTCATGTATTTCAGACTCATCTCAGATTAGATTGTTATGCTTAAAAATCTCATTTCTCACATCTTGGTCTTGTCATTGCATTTCATGTTGTCTCTTGGAATTGGAGTTCTGAGAGGTGGTTGGATTCTGACCATCTCTCAGAACTAGAGTTCCAAGGGATGGTGAGAATCCAACCATCTCTTGGAATTCCTTCCAAGGGCTAAAATTTGCCAAATTGTTGGTTCCTCCCCTTGAAACTTCAATTTCTCCCCATTTACTTAGGGAAAATTCTTCTTCTCATCATCCTTTTCTTCTTATTTTTAGTGGTTTTTGTCTCATATCTACATGTTCAAGTTCCCATTTTCGATCTTTCCACACTTAAATTTAATCCAAATTCACCCCAATTTTCATGCCACATTCCAAATCATTGAGTCCCATGCTTGTTCAAGTAATCCACTTCATGTTTATTATCATCTTCAAATCAGTCTTCTCCTCATGTATTTCAGACTCATCTCAGATCAGATTGTTAGGCTTCAAAATCTCATTTCTCATGTCTTGGTCTTGTCATTGCATTTCATGTTGTCTTCACTCTAACTTTCACTCTTCCTCAAACTTCACTTCATCTCTCTCCCAAAGGTGGGAACTTGGGCTCTAAACTAGATCTCCTATCTCTCTCAAGCTCAAACCTAATATTACTTCAACGCTTGATTAAACATTGGATGATTGGCTTATGACTCCACTCTCCTCATGGACTGACTCTCAAGTGGGCTTGACTTCACCTAAAGTTTCTCAAACTCATTTCACTAACATGGAGATTCCAAAATTGCCACTAGACTAAAGCTAACTAAAGCTTCTACCTCTACAACCAAAAAAAAGAGGGGGGGGGGAGGGGGGGGGGGGCATTTGCAACAGTTTCAAACCCCCACTTAACTCAATGGTTGCAATTTATGTTTTATCTTGACAAAAAGATGAAGGCTAAGCCCCCTCTTATTTGTTACGAGCAAACAATCTTTCTTTGTTCTATCATGATTTGTAAGGAATTAACAGTGATGGTTTCAAACCCCCAACTACATATAGTTTACTGTTGTAAGCATTGAATTTGTTAATTTACGTACTTGCATGTATCAAAAGCTAACAATCAACAATCATTCTACTTTAGTCTCTATATTGTTTCATATATTTGAAAAAAAAATTAGGGGTAGTTATTACACCTTTGCAATGGTTACAACCTTTCACAATTACCAGCCTCTGAAAGATTCATAACCCTTCTTCATTTCTTCCCTTTGAGAGAGTCACAACCTTTCATAATTACCACCCTCTGAAAGAGTCACAACCCTTCATCATTGCTGCCCTTTGAGAGAGTCACAATTTCATAATTACCACCCTTTGAAAGAGTCACAACTCTTTGCCCTTTGAATGAGTCACTTCCTTATTTTTTCCCATTTAAAATTCCTATGCTCCATTATTTCTTTCTCCTTCCCTCTCCCATTTCAAATAAAAATCTCTTCTCTCTTTTATATCTCATGTTTTAGAGAGTCACAACTTTTCATTTCATGCCTTTTGGCCATTCATTAAACTAAACTATTTTTTTTTATAAAATTTTGAGCGGTAAAAGGTCATAGCCAAAATTTTATTAATATAAATTGTAATTTACAGAGTCTCCATTCACTACGGGCACTGGTAGGAAAGAATGGAGAAGAAAACTTCCAGTCTAGCCTGGGACAAAGGTCTAGATCATTATATTACATATACTTATGAGGGCATTCCCTCATTTACAAGAAAATGGACCTAGCCATTTTTTACACTGAGAGCATATCTAAGAGCACTCTATCACATGTTATAGTCTTCAGATTTACAAATTTCCTATTGATGCCTTTGCCCTGATCTGGTTTTTAAAAAAGGAAGCCCTGCACATTCTGAATGAAACCATATACTGGCCTCTAATCCCTGTCTTGACCGGTCCATATTTTAAGCTATTCCCATAGACAACAACTACATAAAAAATACTTGGAAAAACAAATTAATTAGCCTTATGATAAAAACTCTGTAAAGGTTAGAATAAAAACCTTATCAGAGGGTTCTTGATTACTCCTCAGTTACATCTTTAGGGTAGAGTTAGTATACAAACGTTGATCCATTTCTAAATAACAGTGCAACTCTCAATTTTTCCTCACGTTTTAAAGATTAAATGCACATCCCCATTATTAGATGCATATATCACTCTTGACTACTTTATGAACACACACACACACACACACACACACATCCCATGAACTAGGCATCTAAGCCCTATTCTAGCTCGTCCTAGTTTAGGTAGTTTCAATCAGCATATACATCTCCAGAAAAAGCTAAACACCATATTTAATTAGTTCTCCTCATACAATATCCCTGTACATGTTAAGAATAAATACTTTATAATGAAATCCCTGAGTACTCCTACATCTCAGGAGCAGATTTCATCTCCTACATAGATCAATATATTGTCATATTTATCAATGTGGCGGCGAACAATAATTCTCTATTTATTAGCAAATAGAAAGTGAATTTATAAATGCAGATAATTCTTAACCTATCTATGTAGATTATTCATTTAAAGAGACTTAGTTTCAATTCAAAATGCTTATCTTAATAGATTTAAGAAAAAGGCCCTTCCCAGACATTTTAATTTGAGACTATCATTATCTACATTTAACAAACACTATATTTCCTCCCCTCTTATCGTTGACATGGTCAACATTGATGAATAATAAGAACTAGAACATAGAAAAGGTAATAGATAATACAACATAACTAACTTTGTAGAAGCATGACTATCTGAAGCATCAAGCCAACTTGCATGAATAAGATAGACTCTGACTATACTGTTCTCTCTCTCTCTCTCTCACACACACACACACACACACACACACATATTAGCACCTTCCATTGGTCTAAGCTGCTATCATGCTCTTTTATATGTGTCTTAATGCTTATGTAATAGTGAAAACCATGGTCATGAGATCAATCATGGAAATTTCTTGCTTGAAGTCATCACATACTGGTATGTGTTGACTTCCAGATAAGAGATTACTATGATAAAATTCATCTGAAGCTTCCTATATTCCTTATGTCTTTTGATATATATCTTGTATAGTGGCCTATATTTATATGTTTACAAGACCGCTATTACAATCTTTCAGAGTTAAATGTAAGATTCCTATATATGTTTTATTCCATTTGTCATAGTCATATTGTCTATAATTACTGACCTTAAAGGGAATATTACTCTGTATTCTCAGAGTTATAAATGCAGTTGTCTCATTCCTCAATTTGGTATAATTAACCTTCTTACTAGGTATCTATACTTACTAACTAACACCTGACATCACTAAATCTTCTGGTATGTTTCATACGTTATGGGTACTTGTTATAGGTCTCTATTTATGCATACTTAGTTTAACCCAATGGACTCTATTTTAATAAATTTGTGTTCTATTCCCTTCCATATGTTCCATCTCTTATTCTACTATACTACAATTTTAATATCAAAACCTGCACATTTTATTAGATCCTTCTATACACCCATCTAGAGAGATACAAACAATATCTGTTTAAAATAAGTGAGTGTATATATATTTATATACATATACAACTATATGTATATATATAGATATAAATATCAATATATTATGAAAATATATATTTAAATAAATAAATAAATAAATAAATAAATAAATAAATAAATAAATAAATAAATAAATAAATAAATAAATATTATGCATCATAAATGTTCCTTGAATGAAAAGAAACCTCTATGTATACTGTTCAACATGACAATTTGAAATTCAGGGAAATATAATCATATGTTCATATATAATTTAATAAACAGACTATTTAGGATATGAATCTTACATCTATTTCTATATATGTCTAAGGTATCATAACTTGAGGGGTGCTTAATCAAAAAATAGTAACAGTCTGATATCCATTTCTATACATTCTGCTATAAAACCCTTATTTTATAGACTATGACGTTTCATTCTCCTCAAATTTTTTGAGAATCAAAATTTCGTCATCTGTTTCCTCATCTTACCATTTCCCAGTTTTGGTACCTGTACTTTTGCTCATCCAACCCTTTTTGATGAAGATAGGTGGGTCTTTCTGCAATTGCTCCATATTAATCTGATTGGCCAATGGTGGAACACTGAAGCCCTCCACTTCAAAGTAATGGAAAATCCAATCGGGATCCGACGAATTCCTAACATGCTTCCATACTATTAAGAAATGGAGATTTCTCTTAATAAAACTTAACTAAATTTTAGTTATGCTATATTTTAATTTTATTAGATTTTATATTTTTAATTTTAATTCTTCTTTTATTCTTTTATATTTTAATTTTATTATTATTAGTACAATAAGCAACTGTTTCTATTAGTTGTCTAATTAGAACATTGTATTTTTCAACAACTTTTTGTATTGATATAGGTTTAATATATTTTGAGTTTTCTATATTGTAATAGAAATTATTTATCTCTAATTTTATTGGCTGAATGTGGCTACACTAGTGTGTGAGGCTTTTGTCTTTTTGTGGAGAGATATTTTTCATTTTAGTTGTCATTAATATTATATATTATATTAATATAATATATTATTATATTCATCACAGTGCACAAAAAGTACCAAATCAATGCTAATTTAACATTTAATGTTCAACTATAATTAATGATTATATTTAGTTAATATTAAACTATCTTGTTGAGCGGACAAATGAATTTTCCATTTCCAAGTTGTTTAGAGTCTCCTTCCCCATCCTTGGGGTTTACAACAGTGTCAAACCCCCACTTAACTCAATGACCGCAATTTATGTTTTATCTTGACAAAAAGACGAAGGCTAAGCCTCCTCTTATTTGTTACGAGAAAACAATCTTTCTTTGTTCTATCATGATTTGTAAGGAATTAACAGTGATGGTTTCAAACCCCCCACTACATATAGTTTACTGTTGTAAGCATTGCATTTGTTAGTTTACGTACTTGCATGTATCAAAAGCTAACAATCAACAATCATTCTACTTTAGTCTCTATATTGGTTCATATATTTGAAAAAAAATTAGGGGTAGTTATTACACCTTTGCAATGGTTACAACCTTTCACAATTACCAGCCTCTGAAAGATTCATAACCCTTCTTCATTTCTACCCTTTGAGAGAGTCACAACCTTTCATAATTACCACCCTCTGAAAGAGCCACAACCCTTCATCATTTATGCCCTTTGAGAGAGTCACAATTTCATAATTACCACCCTTTGAAAGAGTCACAACTCTTTGCCCTTTGAATGAGTTACTTCCTTATTTTTTTCCATTTTAAATTCCTATGCTCCATTATTTCTTTCTCCTTCCCTCTCCCCTTTCAAATAAAGATCTCTTCTCTCTTTTATATCTCATGTTTGAGGGAGTCACAAATTTTCATTTCATGCCTTTTGGCCATTCATTAAACTTAACTAATTTTTTTTATTTTGAGCGGTAAAAGGTCGTAGCCAAAATTTTATTAATATAAATTTTAATTTACAGAGTCTCCATTCACTACGGGCACTGGTAGGAAAGAATGGAGAAGAAAACCTCCAATCGAGCTTGGGATAGAGGTCTAGATCATTATATTACATATACTTATGAGGGCATTCCCTCATTTACAAGAAAATGGACCTAGCCATTTTTTACACTGAGATCATATCTAAGAGCACTCTATCACATGTTATAGTCTTCAACTTTACAAATTTCCTATTGATGCCTTTGCCATGATCTGGTTTTTAAAAAAGGAAGCCCTGCACATTCTGAATGAAACCATATACTGGCCTCTAATCCCTGTCTTGACCGGTCCATATTTTAAGCTATTCCTATAGACAACAACTATAGAAAAAATACTTGGCAAACCAAATTCATTAGCCTTATGATAAAAACTCTGTAAAGGTCAGAATAAAAACCTTATCAGAGGGTTCTTGATTACTCCTCAGTTACATCTTTACAGTAGAGTTAGTTTACAAACGTTGATCCATTTCTAAATAACAGTGCAACTCTCAATTGTTCCTCACGTTTTAAAGATTAAATGCACATCCCCATTATTAGATGCATATAACACTCTTGACTACTTTATGAACACAAATATATATATCCCATGAGCTAGGCATCTAAGCCCTGTTCTAGCTCGTCCTAGTTTAGGTAGTTTCAATCAGCATATACATCTCCATAAAAAGCTAAACACCATATTTAATTAGTTCTCCTCATACAATATCCCTGTACATGTTAAGGATAAATACTTTATAATGAAATCCCTAAGTACTCCTACATCTCAAGAGCAGATTTCATCTCCTACATAGATTAGTATATTGTCATATCTATCAATGTGGCGACGAACAATAATTCTCTATTTATTGACAAATAGAAAGTGAATTTATAAATGTAGATAATTCTTAACCTATCTATGTATCTTATTCATTTAAAGAGACTTAGTTTCAGTTCAAAATGCTTATCTTAACAGATTTAAGAAAAAGGCCCTTCCTAGACATTTTAATTTGAGACTATCATTATCTACATTTTACAAACACTATATTTCCTCCCAGATCCAAATGTTATTACTTTATATTCTTCTCTTATCATTGACATGGTCAACATTGATGAATCATAAGAACTAGAACATAGAAAAGGTAATAGATAATACAACATAACTAACTTTGTAGAAGCATGACTATCTGAAGCATCAAGCCAACTTGCATGAATAAGATAGACTCTGACTATACTGTTCTCTCTCTCTCTCTCTCTCTCTCTCACACACACACACACACACACACACACACACACACATTAGCACCTTCCATTGGTCTAAGCTGCTATCATGCTCTTTTATATGTGTCTTAGTGCTTATGTAATAGTGAAAACCATGGTCATGAGATCAATCATGGAAATTTCTTGCTTGAAGTCATCACATACTGGTATGTTTTGACTTCCAGATAAGATATTACTATGATAAAATTCATCTGAAGCTTCCTATATTCCTTATGTCTTTTGATATATATCTTGTATAGTGGCCTATATTCATATGTTTACAAGACCACTGTTACAATCTTTCAGAGTTAAATGTAAGATTCCTATATATGTTTTATTCCATTTGTCATATTCATATTGTCTATAATTACTGACCTTAAAGGGAATATTACTCTGTATTCTCAAAGTTATATATGCAGTTGTCTCATTCCTCAATTTTCTATAATTAACCTTCTTACTAGGTATCTATACTTACTAACACACAGTTGACATCACTAGATCTTCTGGTATGTTTCATACGTTATGGGTACCTGTTATAGGTCTCTATTTATGCATACTTAGCTTAACCCAATGGACTCTATTTTAATAACTTTGTGTTATATTCCCTTCCATATGTTCCATCTCTTATTCTACTATACTACAATTTTAATATCAAAACTTGCACGTTTTATTAGATCCTTCTATACACCCATCTAGAGAGATACACACAATATCTGTTTAAATTAGGTGAGTGTATATGTATTTATATACATATACAACTATATGTATATATATAGATATAAATATCAATATATTATATAAATAAATAAATAAATAAAATTAAAATATAGCATAACTAAAATTTAGTTAATTTTTATTAAGAGAAATCTCCATTTCTTAATAGTATGGAAGCATGTTAGGATTTCGTCAGATCCCAATTGACTTTTCCATTACTTTGAAGCGGAGGGCTTCAGTGTTCCACCATTGGCCAATCAGATTAATATGGAGCAATTGCAGAAAGACCCACCTATCTTCATCAAAAAGGGTTGGATGAGCAAAAGTACAAGTACCAAAATTGGGAAATGGCAAGATGAGGAAACAAATGACGAAATTCTGATTCTCAAAAAAGTTAAGGAGAATGAAACGTCATAGTCTATAAAATAAGGGTCTTATAGCGAAATGTATAGAAATGGATATCAGACTGCTACTATTTTTTGATTAAGCACCCCTCAAGTTATGATACCTTAGACATATATAGAAATAGATGTAAGATTCATATCCTAAATAGTCTGTTTATTAAATTATATATGAACATATGATTATGTTTCCCTGAATTTTAAATTGTCATGTTGAACAGTATACATAGAGGTTTCTTTTCATAACCAAGATCATGGGCGAGAAGCTCAAGAAAGTTTTAGACAATTATATCTGCAAAGAAATTGCACTGGTTAGGAGAGAACAAAGTCTTGACTTGGTTTCCATTTCTAAGGAAGCTCTTCATACTCTTGAAAAGTTTATAACTAAAAGATACAACTTCAAAGTTGATAAATTGGATTCAAGTAATATCTAATGAATCTGAAAATGGGTATTTTACCAGGTACAAGAAGGGTTGGAATCACTAAGCATGGGAGGTTTTGGGGCATAGATCCTTGAAAAATATAGACTAATATTTTAGAGGGTAAAGTATGTTAGTAGAGTTCTTTGGTCAGATCTTCCTAGAACTCATTAGATAGGAAAGTAGTCTCCACTCTAGGACAACTTTCTAAAGGTCGATCTTTAATTCAGGAAGACTTTTGAGACGTGAATGATGGGCAATCTGCTTTGGTTTGAGAAGATGAAGCATTAACAATTCTTCTTGGGTAACTTCTAGGAAGACCTTTGAGAAGTGAATGATGGACAATCTACTTTGGTTTGAGAAGATGAAGCATTAACAATTATTCTTCGGTAACTTCTATGAAATTTGAATGAAATTCTATTACTAGGGTTTGCATATGCAGTTCCTAAGTTAAATTGGTTACCATAATTAAACAAATGATTTTTTTTTTGTTTGGAAATGTTTTGAAACCTTTGTTTCCCTATAATGCCATTTCCTCGATAACATCAATCTTGTTCAACACAAAAATAAATATGTAAGCCCAGACAGTTAATTAATATATTCTAGTATATTTTTACGCCGAGAGGCGTTCTTGCAATGGGAGCACAAGCTGAGTCCCAGCACGAGCATATTCTAAGAAATATTTCATGTACATAAAAAAGAAGTGCTTCGAATTCCTACAGTTACAATCCAAAAATAAATTAAAAAACGAAAAAAACGCACATAATGCTAAATGGCATTAAAAAAACAAAAAGAAATCGCAAAAAAAAAAAGAATTTGAAGAGACAAGCATGCAAAGAGGAATTTGAAGAGATAAGCATGCAAAGAGGAATTTGAAGAGACAAGGCATGCAAACAGAAAAAATCTTCAAAAATGCCAAATGACATTAGGAAAATCTGAAAAATAAAATAAAATTAAAAATAAGGTCATAAAAGGACGAAAATAGAGGAGTGCCAAATGACATTTGAAGAAAATTATTTAAAAAAAAAAAATTGCATTCTTTTTTGAATTTGGAGAGACAAGCATGCAAAGAGGAATTTGAAGAGAGAAGGCATGCAAAGAGGCATTCTTTAAGGAAGATGAGGAGATGCTCTCAAATTATAAAAGAGTTCTTCTCTCATTTAATTTGTTGTTTTGCAGAGTAGTGAGAGCTTTGGAGGAGAATTGAAAAGATAGTTTTGGAGGAGATTTATAGGTGAAATATTTATTTCTTTAATTACTTTATTTTTGTATATAGTTTAAATATTTAGATTTAGGTTTAATATTTATAATATTGTCATTTAGATTTAGATTATATTTCTTTAATTACTTTATTTTTGTATATAGTTTAAATATTTAGATTTAGATTTAATATTTATAATTAGATTTAGGTTTAATATTTACATTTACTTTTAAATATTTTAAAATATGAAGAGCAATATTGTCATTCAGATTTAGATCTATAATGTTTTAATGTTTTTATTTATTTTTTAATGTTTTAGATATATTTTATATATTAATTTTAGAATTACTTTTTAATGTTTTAGATTTACTTTATAATGATTAATTTTAATTTATAATGTTTTTATATGCTGCCATATTTTCAAAAATTCCAATATATTACATTTATTATTTAAATATTACCTTTTTTATTTAAATATTATTTTTTAATATTTAAATTTAAAAAAAAACTTCAAAAATGTCAAATGTCATTAGAAAAAAAAAAAATCAAAATATAAGGTCATAAAAGGCCAAAAATAAAGGAGTGCAAAATGACATTTGAAGAAAATTAATTTTTTTTTAAAAAAATGTGCTTGCTTTTTCAAATTTGGAGAGACAAGCATGCAAAGATGAAATTGAAGAGCCTTTCATATTTATTTATTTAATTACTTTGATTTTATAAATTTCAAAAATGCCAAATGCCATTAGAAAAATCTAAAATCAAAATAAAAATAGAAATATAAGACCATAAAAGGCCGAAAATAAAGGAGTGCCAAATGACATTTAAAGAAAATTAATTTTTAAAAAAAACTTGCATGCTTTTTCGGATATAGAGAGGAATTTGGAGAGACAAGCATGCAAAGAAGAATTTGAAGAGTCTTTCATATTTATTTCTTTAATTATTTTTTTTTTTTATACAATTTAAATATTTAGATTTAGATTTAGATAAAGGTTTAATATTTATATTTACTTTTTAGTATTTTAAAATATAGAAGGCAATGTTGCCATTTAGAATTAAATTTAGTTTATAATATTTTAATGTTTTATTTATTTTTTAATGTTTTAGATATATTTTATATATTAGTTTTAGATTTACTGTTTAGTGTTTTACATTTATAGTTATAATTTACTTTATAATATTTTAGTTTTAGTTTATAATGTTTTTATATGGATGACAATGTCATCATATTTTCTAAAATTTTAATAAATTATATTTATAGGGTAATATTTAAATATTTTAATTTAAAAATAATATTACTCTTATTTGAAATATACTTTTAATATATAGACAGAAATGCCATCATATTTTCCAATATTTCAATGTAACAGAAACTATTTTAACAACATGGTTACTTAATTTTTTTAAATTTCTTATGGTTGTTAAAATAGTTTTGCTCACAATTCATCATACTACATCATCTATTATCTTATTTTAAACATTATTGATTTCATTTTTTTCAATTTATAAAATAAATGTACTTTTTATTCTAATTATTTCTATAGACTGATGTTTGTTTAAAAATTTGCAGCATACCATTCGAACTATGGCTGCCTCCGACAGAGAGTCAAACATTATTGATACGAGCCTGAATGCTTCAGTGGCATCAAATGATTTCTTTGAGATTGAATTTGACAAGTGTGCATGAATAATTCAAGAATCATGCACAAATATAATCAAATTCATGGAGAATGCATCGTTCTCAATTGATTATGTTGAAGAACTGGAAATAATGCAGATGGAAGATGTTGCAAGATTTGTGCATGACACACCTACAAAAGTAGATGTGTTTCTGCCAGTGATGAAAGAAGTCTACCACAATCATTGTTCAAATAAAGGTTGCAATACCATCTTAATCATTGAACAATATGTGATGTACTTACATCATTACGAAGAAATGTGTTTTATATAGTTCATCCTTGTCTTGGCTTTCACACTTTTTACTTCATCTAAATAGTTCTACTAGGACT
>MU224943.1:180775-211451 GCA_018584345.1 Thuja plicata
GTACAAGCTTCAACTTGTCCCACATTGTCTTTGCATTTTTGCAATCTTTGACATCCTCAAATTCAACATCAGAGAGTGAGGCTGAAAGCTCTATAACCATGCAGTTATGTTCATGCTTTACTCTCAAATGATCTACTGTCAATGGTCCTATAGGCAACACATATGCAGTATCTAAGTATTGAGTAATATCATTGCCAATACCTGATAAGTGAAGCTTTATTCTTCTTTTCCATGAAGCAAAGTTTTCCTTGTTCAACTTGGGCACATCTCATCTGTTCATCTTGTGATCTTTACTTAGGTCTTGAAACCTTCCTTCTAAACACACAAGCTTTGATACCAATTGTTAGTAATAACTGAGAGGTGGGGGGGGGGGGGGGNGGGGTGAATCAGTGGCCTCAAAAATTTATCCTTTAAACTTTAATCCACCAATTAATATACCTCAGATTATTAAGTCCCTACAAGATGTATGCCTTGAAATACTTGAAACAATTTACTGTCTATCAGTTTACCTTGTCTGTCCTTATTCTCCTTGATTACCGATAAGCAGCAAAACTCATTTACCGATACTCAGTAAATATGCAGAGTATACCAATCAATCCAAAAATGCATATGTGAAATGTAAAACAATAAATTAATAAACCATACACACATAACACAAGGATTTTAATGTGGAAACCCTATTAAGGGAAAAACCACTGGGACCGGTACCCCAAATTTTCACTCTTTTGAAGTGAGCCCTATTAGGAGCCAACCCTATTAAAGGTTACAAACACATGGTTAAGTGCGATCTTGTTAGAGGATTTTTATACATAGGTTGTCACTAAGTATCTGGCATCTATGCTACCATCCTTGAATCAGTCTTTAGGCTATCAATATGTTTTATGCTAATCTTACTACCATCCTTGAATTAGCCTCCTTCTTAGACTGTCAATAGGCTTTAGGTAAGACCGTTGCTACTATCATGAATCAACCTTTTTGGTAATCTGTTAGGATATACCTCAATTATAGAGGACTATAAATTCCTACTCTATTAAGAGACTTAATGCTTCAATGGTTAAACTGAAACACAATGACCTGTTTCTAATGCAACTTTGAATTGCAAATAATCAGATCTATTTATGTACTTTACCTCTCTAATCAATGTATCAATTCAATTCCTTTGTACTTCACACTTTTTTCTCTATGATGCTTTGCTTTACTATTTGTTAGTGTTCCTTTGTACTTCACACTTTCTACTTTGTGATGCTATGCTTTACTGTTCGTCGGTGTCTGCAAAATTCTTTAGCTCTCCCTTAGCTTGATTGATCAGGACTGTATCAAGTTCATCCTTCACCAGTTTCTCTTTAGCATCTTCTTTCAATTCCCTCCCCCGTATATCTGAGTGCATGTGGAAATGAATTATGCTTGTCTCTTATATAGACATGATATTCCTTAATTCTTGGTTCTTGATTCTTGGCGTGAAAAGCAATCCAGCCAATTTGATTTATGACTTTAACTCTTGACTTATCTCGTAGTTATCTTCTTGCCAACTGTATAAATCATCTTTAAATCACTTACTTAACTGTGGTCAAATAAAACAAATAAAACAACCAGTTAAGTCTATCTTTAAGCTCTGCTAACTAGATATTTTGTCATTTTCTGATCTCTCTATTCTGTTGGTCAATTATGCAGTTCATCGCCGGTGACAACTGCCAGTTCCATTGGTGCAACTTCAGTTAGCTTTAGGATCTCCATTCATCGAGCATCATTAGATCTTGCTCATTGGGCAATACTATTTTCAGCTCATCGGGCATCTTGTGATTCTTCTTTGTCAGGAAACACTGTCTTCTGCTCATCAGGTATCACTGTGACTTTATCTCTGTCTTTACCGGTGGTGTGCACTCCATCGGTGTTGTCTATCACTTAGTGAATAATTGACTTTTATGCATTACTGAAAGCATAAAATCTATTCCATTGATTCTCTAAAGTCTTTGGAATTATGTATATGACCATATAGATGATATCAAGTTGACATCAATGACAATACAAACCATTAACTGATTTAATGTCTTGCATCATCTTCAACTTAACATTATCAAACATTCAATCAGTTACATGTCATCAGGAGTGAATGATGAAGAATCAGATGGAAGAGATGATGAGGTAGAGATAGTCTTTGTTGCGGTCAAAGAAGATCCCTCAACCAGTGTAGATGGAGATAGTGAGGAAAAAATATTGATTTCAAGCATGAATTATAGTGGTGATTGTATAATAGACAATGTGTGTACAAATCACATGACTGGTGACAAAATAAAATTTATTTCAATGGAAGAATGTGATGGTGGTGCAGTCTGATTTGGTACTGGTTCAGCATGTGTAGTAAGAGGTAAAGGATCTATAGCTGTTAATGATACTATTGATTGTGATGATGTTTATTGGGCTGATAGATTAAAGTATAACTTGTTAAGTGTTTCTCAGTGCAAGATCTTAGGAACATCTGGAGAGTTGATTGCTTCTGGTAAACAGACTAGAGGTAACCTATTTTGATTGAACTCTACTTATATACACTGCTTGTTTGCTAAATTTGAAGACAACTAGCTATGACGTAAACGATTTTGTCATTTTAATTTTGATAATTTGGCAACGGCCAACAAGAATAAATATGTTAGAGGTTTTCCTACTCTAGCTAATCCTAAAAATGCTGTGTAAAGAGTGTTAGTTGGGAAAGCTAACTAGGTCTAGCTTTACATGTAAGGTCTATTTATCTTAGAACATTCTTGACCTTGTCCACACTAGTTTGTGTGGACCGATGAGAACACAGAGCTACTATGGAGATAAATACTTTATCTTGTTTGTTGATGACTACTCACGAATGATGTCTATTATGTTTTTGAAGGATAAATCTGATGCATTCTACATGTTCAAGATGTATAAAACAAGAGTTGAAAAAGAAAAAGGTTAATCACTCAAGTGTCTTATATTTGATAGAGGAGGTGAATTTACTTCACATGAGTTTACAACATTCTGTGAAGAACATGGAATCAAGAGACAAATGTCAGCACCGAGAACACCTCAACAAAATAGTATTTCTATGAGAAGGAATAGATCCATAATTGATTGTGCAAGAACACTGTTGATACAAAAGGAAGTGGCTCAAACATTTTGGAGAGAAGCTGTAAGTGATGCTGTTTATACTTTGAATAGGGTACAACTTAAGAAAGGTACAAGCAAAAAACCTTAGTAGCTATGGTATGGTCATACTCCTAGTGTCAATTACTTTAAAATTTTTGGAAGCAAATGTTACATAAAGAAGGATGATCAAAATGGTAAGTTTGATTCTAAGAGTGATGAAGGAATATTTATTGGCTATTCTACTAGAAGCAAAGTGTATAAGTGTTTGATCAAACATAATAACAAGATGATTGAAAGTGCAAATGTTAGAATTGATGAGTTTTCTGAAAAGAATGAGGAAGATAACAATAAGGGACTGAAAGACTATGACAAGTTTGTTTATGTTCAACCGATGGAGTCATAAACAATACTACAGGAGACTAAAGTGTTGAATGAAGTACAACCAGTGATTAATGATGAAGGTAACCAAAGGATAGAACTAATACTCCAAAGGTATGTGAAACTCAAACATACACAAGATCTGATTATTGGTGACAAAAATGCCAGAATAATGACAAGGAGCAAGGTAAGAGAAAGTACTTTTTTGATATCTAAACTTGAACCTAAAACTGTTAAAGATACTTTGGTTATGGATATGAAAGAAGAATTAGAAAAAATAGAAAAGAATAATCCTTGGAAATTAGTACCCAGACCTACTGACAAGAATTCTATAGGTACTAAATGGATTTTCAGGAATAAACTGAATGAGAAAGGAGAAGTGATAAAAAAGGCAAGGCTAGTTTGCAAATGGTATGCACAAGAAGGACTAGAATATGGTGAAACTTTTGCATCTGTTGCAAGAATTGAAGGTGTAAGGATATTTTTAGCATATGCTGCTCATAATGAATTTAAGGCATATAAAATAGATGTAAAATTTGTGAATGATATGTTAGAAGAAGAAGTATACATTGAACAACTTGAAGGATTTGCAATGGAGAAAGGTAAAGATATGGTATGTAAATTGCATAAATATTTGTATGGATTGAAGAAAGCTCCAAGAGCATGGTATGAAAGGTTGAATACATATCTTATTATGATTGGTTTTACAAGAACTAGTAACAACAACAATGTATATCTGAAATCTGAAAGTGAAGACATAACATTGATTGCTAAAATTTTTGTTGATGACATAATATTTGGTGGAAATGAAGTATTGAGGAGGTCATTTGTAGAGGAAATGAGGAAGGACTTTGAAATGTCTATGATAGGAGAAATCAAATTCTTTATTTGACTTCAAGTACAATAGAAAAAGAAAGGTATATACATATCAAAATATGTGAAGGAGATTCTGAAAACTTTTGGCATGAAAGATTTAAAACCAGTGGGAACACTTATGGTCATAGGCTGTAAGTTATCTAAGGATGATGAATCAAAAGAGGTAAATGAAACTTTGCATAGATCTATGATCGGTAAACTGCAATATGTTGTGCACAATAGACTAGATATTGCACATGCTATTGGAATTGTTGCAAGGTTTTCATCAAATCCAAAGGACTCACATTTGGTTGTAGGAAAGACGATGTTCAGATATCTCAAAGGAACTAAAAATTATGGCTTACGGTATGGTAAGGAAGAAATTTTTTCTTTGAATGTATTTAGTGATGCAGATTGGGTAGGAAATGTTGATGATAGGAAGAAGAGAAGTGGCAGATCATTCTTTCTTAGTGAAAGATTAGTCTCCTGGATTAGTAAGAAACATAATTGTATTTGTCAATCTACTACAAAGGAAAAGTATGTTGCTGCTGCTCTTAATTTTCAGAAAGCAGTATGGATAAAATAGATTCTTGAAGGAATTCATGAAAAAGTTAGAAAACCTATTGTTAGCTATTATTATAACACTAGTACAATAAATATTTCCAAGAATCCAGTGATGCACTTGAAGACAAAACACATTGCAAGAAAATATCATTTTCTAAGAGAGAAGGTACAAGAGAAGGAAGTAAGGCTTGATTATGTATCTACTAAAGAACAAGTTGCTGATATCTTCACCAAGCCGTTACCAAAAGGTACCTTTGAATATCTTAGAGGTAGATTGTGGGTTGTTCCATATTTGAAGTTAATTAGAGGATGATGATGATTGCATCACTTCATATGTGTTTATCAGAATATCATATGTATGAATTGATGTAGTGGTGGAAAAATCCTAAGGGGATAAGTCTTAAGTCAATGCTAAAATGAAGTAACAAGGAATGAACATGCAAGATTTAGTAAAGTGTATCTTAGAATAACTAAGAGGGGGGGTGGGGTGAATCAGTGGCCTCAAAAATTAATCCAATATCAACCCAAAAAATTAGAACCACAATAATAAGCCTCTAGTTATCTTCAGTCCTACAAGATGCATGCCTTGAAATAATCTTATCAAATAACTACTGCTTGAAGTTCACTGTTTAAACCTTATTCTTAATCTTTATAGAATAATAGTCTATCATTTACTGAAATACAGTATATAACTTAGTGTTTACCGATCATCCTATTTTAGTAATGTGTAAAGCAAAACATAAAAGCAATGAATCATAAACACATTTGACACATGAATTTTTAACGTGGAAACCCTGTTAAGGGAAAACCACTTGGGAACGGTAACCCAAAATTTTCACTCTTCTGAAGTGAGCTCAGTGAAGAGCCAACCATGTTTAAGGTTACAAACACACTGTTAAGTGCGACCTTGTTAGAGGATTTATCACTAATAGTTTATCAGTTTATATCTGGCATTCACTATGCTATCTTCATGCTTAAACCTTTTGATACTCCTTGGGATGTATCTCAATATATAAAGGATTGTTAAGTCCTTCTCAGTTAAGAAACTTTCTGATCCAATGATTAAATTGAAATAGTATATGATCTGTTCATAAATACAACTTAGACTTGCAGATTTTTAGATCAATTAAAATCTCATAATACCCTTCTTATCAATGTTTCTTTTCAATACCTTTGCTTCACTTCTTTCTGCTCGGTGATGCTATTTCTCTGTTGCTCGGTGTTTGTAGAAATATTAGCTCTGTTCTTTAGCTTATTTGATTAGGACTGTATGAAATCTTTTCTTCACCAATATCTCTTCAGTATGTCTTCAGAATCAGTGGCCTCAAAAATTAATCTAATATCAACCCAAAAACTTAGTACCACAATTGAATCAATTTATAATAATATCTGTAACAATTATGTGTCTATATTGTTTGAAAAGTGATGAGAATCTTCTCTAATAATTGGGAAAATTGTGTTAAATATATGTGAATAGGTTTTTTTCACGAGTATCATATCCAGAGGTATCCATATTGGGGATCTTTAGAATGACTGTATGTGTATCCAGTACCATATCTGTATCTGTATCTGAATCAGTGTCCATGCAACTTTGATTTTCAGTGATGTGCAATGCAACAACCAAGACTAATAATAAGTATGATAACATGTTTCCTTGTGATTTTATACTAACATAATTTTACTCGTATATGTTACTCTTGATGTCTAAATCATGAATAATGTAGTCATTGACTTATTCCTGGTTCTACTTCAATAAAAAAAAGGTCTGATGGTTTATTCTATGCAACTATAAAGAAGCTTGAGACCTCATGATGATTATAGTGTAAAATTTAGATTCCAAAATTTTACCATTATAGGAATTTGTGGAACTTACTATTCATGTCACTTGGCTTTAGGTTGATTTTATATTTTGCATTAGTGAAGCTCAGGCCATATTTGCAAGAAATGAATCAATCTTGCTCATTTCATATTCAAAATACCTAAAATTCATACATGATGCACACTGTCATTGCATACAGGTTGCAATACATAACCTCCTGACACAACATTTATGTGCAACATGACCATTGTAGTTGCCTTCATGCCCAGACACTGGAGCATGATGACCCCCCACCATGTCATCCAAAGCTAAGAACTTTTTTCAAAAGAAAAAAATCCTGTGTTCATGATTTATTTATATGTTTTGAAGTTCATGACTCCATTCAATGGTTGAGCATACAAATCAAACAACACAACTTAGAATTGAGTGCAAGTAGTCCAAGAGTGAAAAGGAACATCATTGTAAGAAATAGAAAGAGGTAATCATAAGAACATACCAGTAAGAAACTCGAAAGTTGCCAAGGGATGTAGTATGTAAATTCACATTTCACATCTTTGTATCCAGATACAATTTTCTATTAAACAACAATTATTTTGCAATCTGCAGTTTGGACAAAAATTTCTTCTGCGTTTCTCACAGAAAGTCTTACAATTTTCATTTACATCTTGTCGCATTTTTTACTCATAAATGTATCTCTCACTTATTTTATTGCATTGGCATGAACTAGCCTCAAACTTTCTTAAAGTAGTTTTCTTTATGTTATTCATCTTTTTGGAAAATTTTGCATATTCATAAGTTTCCTTCACTCAAAGATTTTTAGAGTACATTACTTGTTCTTGTTTGGATCCTGGTTCAGGTTCACAGGTTTGGTTGATGGATTTGAGTAAAATTTTTGGGGGATTGGGTTTGTTTTGAGTTCATGGATTTTGTGTGTGGGTCAAAAATAGGAACTAAAATAGAATTGCACATAATATCATACAATCAAAAAAACCAAAATAAACTATAATATCATTTAAAACATAAATGATAAATATTTTTAAATATTCATTGTTCAAACTTCAAGCTTAATACTAAAATAATATATTAAATTCAATTTTTAACAATTATAATTCTGAGTCATGCATTTTTTCAATTATCTAGATCACCATCATAATTGACATTAGATGACACAAGAACATTTGAATAACCACAAACAATGCCACAACCACTCTAACTAATAGTGAGCTCACTTTCAAACTTCTCTAGTGCAACATGTTAGGAATTAGAAGCATCCAAGTCGGTATAATTTGGCTCCACATCCCACACATTTGTGGGGTTCAAAGATGAGGGCTGGTGCCCCTCACAGGAATGGGTCAAGGCAAAGTCAAAGGTGAACAAATAAAAAAAATGTAGGAAAATCAATGGTTCTACCCTCGGTTTTGGTTGACTCTGGCTAGATCCTTCTTGAGTTTGCTAAGATTTTTACCCAAAAATGCACCTCCCCACACTTGCATCCTATATATCAGTAGGTGGACTAAATTGGATCTTCAATGTGGTTCAAAATTGACCCAATTCGAGCTAGTTCCCTAGCGGATCTTATTACATAGTGTTGAGAGTATAAATTTCTCACTGCCTTTAGGATGAAAAACAAATGGTAATGGTAGTGCCCTAGCTTGTTAGCATAATTGATGTAGTGATGCTAAGTGATGCATTGATGAAGATTGGTACAGGTTTGATAATAAGCTAGCGAAATATTTATTTGGTTGTCATTGATGTCAACTACTAGACTTAATGTTTTTAGTATATTACCTGATATAGTGTATGTGAATCATGAGTTGTAATATGTTTCTAATGTTGCTATTATTATGGAAGGTTAAATCATGTGTG
This sequence comes from Thuja plicata, assembly GCA_018584345.1. Taxonomy (NCBI): domain Eukaryota; kingdom Viridiplantae; phylum Streptophyta; class Pinopsida; order Cupressales; family Cupressaceae; genus Thuja; species Thuja plicata. Next base: position 189,369 of record MU224943.1, read on the forward strand.
TTGATGTTAAATTTTCCATCATGACTTTTGATATGGAGAATTAAGTTGGTTATGTTTGAATGGACTCAAACCAGGTAATTGCTAAAACAATCAGTGATAGACAATAAGTGATTTTATTGTTGTTTTAGATTGGTGAAGTATTTTATAGAGAGGTCATAGGATATCATTATAAACAATGTCAAGATACTATATGTATGAGCGCGAATCATTATGTTAACTGGTGCTACTAGTTTAGTTGACTGGAAGGGGTGTTAACATAATGAATAGGTAAACAAGACAAAGTTCTTGAATAGGCTATGAAGATTTGTAGATCGGTGATGGAATTCAGTATGAAAAAAGGATCGGTGATGATTTTTGTAAAGTAGAGAGTTAGTTCCATGATTTGTGGGACCTACTTGACAACACATTGATCGAGGTATACATTTGAGAAGACTTCTTCAAGAAGTTTATATTTGGTTAAAAGAGGTTTTTGAAATGGCTCAACTACCAAGGTAAAATTGATGAGCAAGACAATGCAGTCAGAAGAAAATGTTTTATGAGTGTCTAGATACATTATATCTTACCTACAATAATCTAGATTGTTCATATCTAAGATCTAGGGTTTTTTGTAAGTCAGTGGAAGTGATTCTATAAAGAAGAACAATTGAAGAAGAACAAAAGAGAGAGAAGACAACTGATTGCAAATTATAGAAGGATTTGGAGACAGAGAAAAAAAAGGAATCAAGTGCAATCGAGCTGAGGAAGAATATATAGTATGGTGATGTATTTTAGAGCTTAAAAGGATTTGATCATGCAGAGGTAGTGTAGTTTTCATAGATCATTTTATCTGTTGCTTTCTAATCATTGTAACAGTAAAATCTCCTAATAGTGTGTCTCCTAACATATCTTTATTGTAAATCCTCTAACACAGTGGAACATTATCTTATGTTTAAATTCCTCTAACAAGGATTCTCTTAATAGGGAAAAGATCTTAACAGGTTTTAGGAAAATCCCTTAACCAGGTAACACCTAACAGTGTTTTGTAAACCTTTAAAAAGGTAAGCTCCTAACAGGGCGTATTCCAGAAGAGTACAAATTTTGTGGGTTTCATCTCACACCATGGTTTTTTTCCCAGTTGGATTTCCACGTGATAAGTATAGTGTTTACATTGTGTGATTGATTACTTATGGATGTAAGCATTGAAATTTTACTTATGTTAGTTGTTACTATATATTTTGGTGCATTAAGTTTAAGGAAATTAAATTGGTGAATTGTGTGGATTACTGATTCACCCCTCCCCTCTTAGTAATCAGACCTGTATTAACAATGGCATCAAAGATTTAATCCCTTGATTGTGAAGGATTAACGACTTTGGGAAAAGATATTAAGATGTGTAAGAAGGTGCTTAATGAAGCACCTAAGTTCTCTAAATAAAACTTCTCTACATGGGTAAGCAGGATGAATCTACATTTGTCTGGTATTGGAGAGAAAGTGTTGGATCATCTTACAACCAAGTATGTTCAACCTTCTCATATTCTAACTCCTGATATAATAAAGAGAAAGCTGGAGAACAATCTATAATGATAGAAATTGCAAGTGCTTTGGCTGATGCTGAGTTTGTATATATCAAGGAAATGGATAATGCTAAAGATATGTGGGACAAGATAGCAACATTCCATGGCAGTGATGCTCATGTCAATAAAGATCTATTAGAATGCAGGAAGGAGAAAATATTGGTCAATACAACGAAAAGACTAAAGGAAGTTGTCTCTTCTATCAAAGGAGCTGGTGGAAAACTTGATGATGATGATGTGGTAAGTAAAATCTTGAGAACCCTTCTACTACAGTATGCTATTAGAGTCTCTACTATATAAGAACTGAGATCTATTAGTCCTACAAATGTGACTATATTCTTTGATTGGAAAGCTTACTGCTTTTGAGTTAAGTAATTTTGATAATAGTATGCCTAGAATAGAGTCTTCTTTAAAAGCTTCCCTAACCATTGGTTCATCAAAGAAAGGAAATGAATTCTCTAATAGTTCTAAAGGGAAATATGATTATGATTCTATCTTATATGAGGAAAGGGAACAAGAAGAGTTGGAAGCACTTCTAGTAAGGAGATTACCTAGAGGAAAAGGAAAGTATCAAGGTAAACTACCATTAAAATGATTCTCATGTAATAAAATTGGTTATATTGAATCTAGATGTCCTCATAATGATAGAAATGATAAGTTAAATAAATTTAGGAACTTCAAAGATGAGTAAGAAAGCATGCTACCTAGCAGAAGATGGAGTGAATGAGGAAGAATCAGATGGAAGAGATGACGATTAAGAGATAGTCTTTGTTATGGTCAAAGAAGATCCCTGAACCAGTGTAGATGGAGATAGTGAGGAGAAAGCATTGGTTTCAAGCATGAATTATAGTGGTGATTGGATAATATAAATGGGTGTACAAATCACATGACCGGTGACAAAAGAAAATTTATTTCAATGGAAGAATGTGATGGTGGTGCAGTCTGATTTGGTAATGGTTCATCATGTGTAGTAAGAGGTAAAGGTTCTATAGCTATTAATGATACTACCAATTGTGATAATGTTTATTGGGCTGACAGATTAAAGTATAACTTGTTAAGTGTTTCTTAGGTGAATAAAAAAGGTTTCAGGTTGGAATTCAATAATGGTTTGTGCAAGATCTTAGGAACATCTGGAGAGTTGGTTTCTACTGGTAAATAGACTAGAGGTAACCTATTCTGATTGAAATCTACTTATATACACTACTTGTTTTCTAAATTTGAAGACAACTGGCTATGACATAAAAGATTTTGTCATTTTAATTTTGATAATTTGGTAAAGGCCAACTAGAATAAATATGTTAGAGGTTTTCCTACTCTAGCTAAGCCTGAAAATGCTGTGTAAAGAGTGTCAGTTGGGAAAACTAACTAGGTCTAGCTTTACAAGTAAGGTCTATTTATCTTAGAACATTCTTGACCTTATCCACACTGGTTTGTGTGGACCAATGAGAACACAGAGCTACTATGGAGATAAATACTTTATCTTGTTTGTTGATGACTACTCATGAATGATGTCTATTATGTTTTTGAAGGATAAATCTAATGCATTATACATGTTCAAGATGTATAAAACAAGAGTTGAAAAATAAATAGGTTAATCACTCAAGTGTCTTAGATTTGATAGAGGAGGTGAGTTTACTTCACATGAGTTTACAACATTTTGTAAAGAACATGGAATCAAGAGACAAATGTCAGCACCAAGAACACCTCAAAATAATAGTATTGCTATGAGAAGGAACAGATCCATAATTGATTGTGCAAGAATACTGTTGATACAAAAGGAAGTGGCTCAAACATTTTGGAGAGAAGCTTTAAGTGATGCTGTTTATACTTTGAACATGGTACAACTTAAGAAAGGTACAAGAAAAAAACCTTATGAGCTATAGTATGGTCATACTCCTAGTGTCAATTACTTTAAAATATTTGGAAGCAAATGTTGCATAAAGAAGGATGATCAAAATGGTAAGTTTGATTGTAAGAGTGATGAAGGAATATTTATTGGATATTCTACTAGAAGCAAAGCGTATAAGTGTTTGATCAAACATAATAACAAGATGATTGGAAGTGAAAATGTTAGAATTGATGAATTTTCTGAAAAGAATGAGGAAGATAACAATAAGGAACTGAAATACTATGACAGGTTTGTTTATGTTCAACTGATGAAGTCATAAAAAATCCTACAGGAGACTGAAGTGTTGAATGAAGTACAACTAGTGATTAATGATGAAGGTACCCAAAGGATAGAACCAATAATCCCAAGGTATGTGAAACTTAAACATACACAAGATCTGATTATTGGTGACAAAAATGCCAGAATAATGACAAGGAGCAAGGTAAGAGAAAGTACTTTTTTGATATCTGAACTTGAACCTAAAACTGTTAAAGATGCTTTGGTTATGGAAATGAAAGAAGAATTAGAATAAATAGAAAATAAAAACCCTTGGAATTTAGTACCCTTACCTACTGACAAGAATGCTATAGGTACTAAATGGATTTTTAGGAATAAACTGAATGAGAAAGGAGAAGTGATTAGAAACAAGGCAAGGCTAGTTTGCAAATGGTATGCACAAGAAGGACTAGAATATGGTGAAACTTTTTCACCTGTTGAAAGAATTGAAGGTGTAAGGATATTTTTAGCATATGCTGGTCATAACGGATTTAAGGCATATCAAATAGATGTAAAATTTGTGAATGATGTGTTAGAAGAAGAAGTATACATTGAACAACTTGAAGGATTTGCAATGGAGAAAGGTAAAGATATGGTATGTAAATTGCATAAATATTTGTATATATTGAAGGAAGCCCCAAGAGCATGGTATGAAAGGTTGAATGGATATCTTATTATGATTGGTTTTACAAGAACTAGTAACAACAACAATGTATATTTGAAATTTAAAAGTGAAGACATAACATTGATTGCTGAAAATTTTGTTGATGACATAATATTTGGTGGAAATGAAGTATTGAGCAGGTCATTTGTAGAGGAAATGAGGAACGAATTTGAAATGTCTATGATAGGAGAAATCAAATTCTTTATTTGACTTCAAGTACAATAGAAAAATAAAGGTATATACATAAGCCAATCAAAATATGTGAAGGAGATTCTAAAATTTTTTGGCACGAAAGATTTAAAACCAGTGGGAACACTTATGGTCATAGGCTGTAAGTTATCTAAGGACGATGAATCAAAAGAGGTAAATGAAACTTTGTATAGATCTATGATCGGTAAACTAGAATATGTTGTGCATAATAGACTATATATTGCACATGTTGTTGGCATTGTTTCAAGGTTTTCATCAAACCCAAAGGACTCATATTTGGTTGCAACAAAGAGAATCTTCAGATATCTCAAAGGAACTAAAGATTATGGCTTAGGGTATGGTAAGGATGAAATTTTTTCTTTGAATGTATTTACTAATGAAGATTGGGCAAGAAATGTTGATGATAGGAAGAGCAGAAGTGGTGGATCATTGTTTCTTAGTGAAAGATTAGTCTCCTGGATTAGTAAGAAACATAATTGTATTTCTCAATCTACTACAAAGGAAAAGTATGTTGCTGTTGCTCTTAATTTTTAGCAGAAAATATGGATAAAATAGATTCTTGAAGGAATTCATGAAAAATTCACAGAACCTATTGTTATCTATCGTGATAACACTAGTACAATAAATATATCCAAGAATCTAGTGATGCACTCAAAGACAAAACACATTGCAAGAAAATATCATTTTCTAAGAGAGAAGGTACAAGAGAAGGAAGTAAGGCTTGATTATGTATCTACTAAAGAACAAGTTGCTGATATATTCACCAAGATGTTACCAAAAGGTACCTTTGAATATCTTAGAGGTAGATTGTGGGTTGTTCCATAGCTGAAGTTAATTAGAGGATGATGCTAATTGCATCAGTTCATATATGTTTATCAGAATATCATATGTATGAATTGATGTAGTGGTGAACAACTCCTAAGGGGATAAGTCTCAAGTCAATGCTGAAATGAAGTAACGAGGAATGAACATGCAAGATTTAGTAAAGTGTATGTTAGAATAATTAAGTGGGGGGGGGGGGGGGGGGGGGGGGGGGGGGGGNGTGGGGGGGTGAATCAGTGGCCTCAAAAATTAATCCAATATCAACCCAAAAAATTAGTACCATAATTATAATCCTCTAGTTATCTTCAGTCCTACAAGATGCATTCCTTGAAATAATCTTATCAAATAACTACTGTTTGAAGTTTATTGTTTAAACCTTATTCTTAATATTTACCAAATAACAGTCTATCATTTACCGAAATACAGTAAATAACTTAGTGTTTACCAATCATCCTATTTTAGTAATGTGTAAAGCAAAACATCAAAGCAATGAATCATAAACACATTTGACACATGGATTTTTTACGTGGAAATCCTGTTAAGGGAAAACCACTTGGGAATAGTAACCCAAAATTTTTACTCTTCTGAAGTGAGCTCAGTGAAGAGCCAACCCTGTTTAAGGTTATAAACACACTGTTAAGTGCGACCTTGTTAGAGGATTTATCACTAATAGTTTATCACTTGATATCTGGCATTCACTATGCCATCTTCATGATTAAACCTTTTGATACTCCTTGGGATGTATCTCAATATATAAAGGATTTTAAAGTCCTGATCGGTTAAGAGACTTTATGATCCAATGGTTAAACTAAAATAGTATATGATTTGTTCATAAATAAAACTTAGACTTGCAGATTTTTAGATCTATTGTAAGCTCATAATACCTTTCTAATCAATGTTTCTTTTCAATACCTTTTCTCCACTTCAATCTTCTTGATGATGCTATTTCTCTGTTCCTCAATGTCTGTAGAAATATTAGCTCTGTTCTTTAGCTTATTTGATTAGGACTGTATGAAGTCTTTTCTTCAACAGTATCTCTTCAGCATCTTCTTCTCTATTCACTCCCCTAATTCATAATGAATTAGCTTTTCTCTTTATAGACACAATTTCACCATTTCTAAGTCCTTGAATTTCCTATTCTTGGTGTGATCTACAATTCTCGCCATTCTTTCTTTAAATCTTTACTTCAGTTTTATCCCGTAGATTTCTTCTTGACAACTAGAATAAAACAACTTTAAAACTCTAGCTTATCTCTGGCTTTTAACTTGTCAATGAGAACAATGTAATCAACCAATTAATTCCACCTTTAGCTCCCTCCAGCTAAGTCTTTTGTCATTTCTGAACTTCAGTTCTTTTCAGTGTTTAACTCCCTGTTAGCTCGGTCTTGACTTCAGTTGTCCTTGGGCATCTTTGTTTGTGAGGGTTGTTTGTCTGTCAGGTAACACTATGGTTCTGCTCATCAGTAATGCTTGCTTGAGTTTATTTCTCAGGTATCACTATGACTCTTCTCTCAGGTTTCTATTTCCATCAGTGTGCACTGTCCGTCGGTGTCTTTTGTCACTTTGTGTATACTTAAATTTTATGCATTACTAATAGTATAACATTTATCTCTCTGGTTCTATGAAGTATTTGACATTATGTATAGCACCAATTAGATTATATCAATTTGACATCAATGAAATTACAATACATTAACTGATTTAATGTCTTGCATTAACTTTTTGAATCTCGGTGATCATCAACTTAACATCTTCAAACATTCAATCAATTATAGGTCATCAATCTCTCCCTTTGGCATTGATGGAAACACACTACATACTACTAATACATTATGAAATATTTCAGTTGTAGTTCATCAAAATTTACCAAAATTATTTTTCTAGAACCAATACAAATGTCTGGCTCTCGGTAAGCTCTTCTAGCTTAGATTTGATTCTTGTAGAGTACTTTCTTCCCTTCATTGGATGGATGTAGAAAATTGTGACTGTCTCTCCCTTTGTTGTAGAATATTCTCTCCCTTAGATGGATGTTTCTTTGAACTATTCTCTGATGTTTTTCTCTCCCTTTGACTGTTCCTCTCCTTGATCATCTCCTTTTCCTTTGACAACAATCTCTCCCTTAGGATGATTATGATGGATATTTCATATGTAATCTCTCCCTTTGGATATTCTCTCCCATCTTGATATTCTCTCCCTTTGAAAACAATGCCAAAAGTCATATCTCTTTATTTAATATATTCCTTGAATTTCCCTTTCCATCAACAATGTAGCTATATATTAGCCAAATAATATCACTAGTGTTCAGTGTAGATAAGTACCTTATGGTGTACAAATGTATCTTTGTAGTCCATTTGTTTGCTTGCATCAACATGAATGATCTTCTGATTATGTATAGGCTGATGCAACCTCCTAGTCATCTTAGTGAATGATAGACAAGGGTCAGACCCCTAGTCTCTGTCTCAGGTACTCAAATGTATCTTTAGGTAATGGCTTGGTGAATATGTCTGTTAATTGTTCCTTGGATTGAACATGTTATAGTATCACTTCTTTTTCTTGCACTTGTTCTCTTAAGTAATGATACTTGATAGCAATATGCTTAGTATTAGCATGCATGAATGGATTCTTTGATATGTTTATTGCACTGGTATTATCACAATAGATAATCACTGGTTCAAGAATTTTCATATTCTTACCTTCCAGTAATTGTTTGATCCATGCAATGTTTGAGCAATTTGCAGCAGCAACCACATATTATGCTTCTGCAGTAGATTGTGAGATGCATCCTCGCTTCTTGCTGATCCATGTGACAAGTTTGTCACCCATGAAGAATGCTTCTCCAGTTGTGCTCTTCCTATCATCTAAGTTTCTAACCCAATCAACTTCTATATAGACTTGAAGCTCAAATTTGCATTCTCTTTTATACCATAAGCCATAATCCTTGGTATTCTTTAGATATCTTAGAATTCTTTTGATAGCAGTCATGTGTGATTCTTTGGGATTAGCAGAGAATCTTGCAACTATTGCAATTGTATGTGCTATATCTGGTCTAGTATGAACAACATACATTAGTTTGCCAATCATTGATCTATATAGGGTCTGATTACCTTTTTTAACTTGTCTTGCTTTGTCGGCTTACTTCTGGACACCATAGGTGTTCCAACTGGCTTAGAATCTTCCATCTTGAATATCTTTAGCACTTCCTTGATGTATTTGGATTGTGTGATATATATGCCTTCATCTTGTTGAAGAATCTGTAGACCAAGAAAGAATTTGATCTCCCCAAACATTGACATTTCAAAATCTTTTCTCATCTCATTAGAAAATGATTTACATAACATATCATTACCTCCAAATATGATATCATAAACAAATATTTCAAAAATTAAAATGTTATCATCAATATTCTCTTTTAAATATAGATTGCTGTTTCACTTGTTCTTACAAATCCTATACTTATGAGATAGGAGTGAAGTCTCTCATACCATGCTCTAGGTGCTTTTTTCAATCCATTCAAGGCTTTGTGTAGTCTACATACCATGTTTCTTTTGTCAGGATGAAAAAACCCTTCTGGTTGTTCAATGTATACCTCTTCTTCTAGTATTCCATTTAGGAATCCAGAATTGATATCCATTTGGTATACCTTGAATCCTTTATATGCAGCATAAGCAAGTAGAATTCTGACTCCTTCTAGTCTAGCAACGGGTGCAAAGGTTTCTCCATAATCATTACCTTCTTCTTGTGCATACCCCTTGCATACTAACCTTGCTTTATTCCTTGTGACTTCTCCATTCTCATTCAACTTGTTTATGAATATCTATTTAGTACCGATGACATTCTTGTCATCAGGTCTCAGTACTAGTTCCCATGTTTTGTTCTTCTCAATATGTTCTATCTCTTCATTCATAGCACTGATCCATTCTTAATTTTCAAGTGCAGTATAAACAGATTTAGGCTCAAAATCACAAATTAAACATTTGGTGTTTAGTGACTTACTTTTTGTTCTCATTCTAGCCTTCTTGTCTCCTATGATCTAGTTCTATGGATGGTGTCTTCTGACATACTTGGATAGTCTTATTTCAACTCTGTGTTCATCATTCTGATAATCATCTTGACCTTCATTCTGATCTCCATCGCTCGGTACATCATCCTGAGCAATTTCCTAATTTTTGGTATTTGTAGCCTGATGCTCGTGTGCATTGTTATGTTGCTTGGGAGTGATACACTGTTTCTCGGGCAAAGTGTTAGGTTCTTCATTGTAGACAAACCTGTTGTAGCCTTCTGGTTCTTTTCTACTTTCCTCATCATTTTTCTCTGTAAATTCATCTATTTTGACATTTACAATCTCAATTATCTTGTTAGAGGACTTGTTAAGATATTTATAAGCCTTGCTTTTAGTGGAATACCCTAGAAAGATTCCTTCTTCACTTTTGGAGTCAAGCTTTCCATTTCTATCATCTTTCAAAATATAACATTGACTTCCAAATTTTTTGAAGTAACTTACATTGGGTGTGTATCCATACCATAACTCATAGGGTGTCTTTTTGTTGTCTTTCTTCAATTGAACTTTGTTCAATGTGTAGATAGCAGTACTGGCAGCTTCCCTCCAAAAATTTTGTGTGATGCCTTTTTCTATCATTAGTGTTCTTGCACAATCAACAATGGATCTGCTACTTCTTTCAGCAATCCCATTTTACTGTGGTGTTCTTGGTGCAAAAACTTGTCTTTTAATTCCATGCTCATTGCAAAATTTAGTGAGTTCATCAGAAAAAAATTACCCTCCTCTATATGATCTTAAGCATTTTAGTTCCTTACCACTTTGTTTTTCTACAATAGCTTTATACCATTTAAACATCTTGAATGCTTCTGATTTTTCCTTTAGGAACATAACTGTCATCATTCTAGAATAATCATATACAAAGAGAATGAAATATCTATCACCATAGTATCTCTTTGTTCTCATGGGTCCACATAGACCAGTATGGAATAATTCTAGAATAACATTAGATGTATGGGATTTTCTCTTGAAACTAGACTTTGTCATTTTACATTTTTGACAATTCTTACACATGATATGGTTGGGCTTTGACATTCTCGGTAAGCCTCTTACTTTCCTTTTATTTCTTATTTTAATTATGTTGTTGAAATTCACATGACATAGTCTCTTATGCCACAACCATATGTCTTCATTTCTATCCATTAAACAAGTGGTGTTAATATCATCAAGATAGAATAGGTTACCTTTTGTCTGTTCACCAGTTCCGATCAACCTTCCTGATTCATTGAAGATCTTTACCTTCTTATTCTCAATTGAAACTCAGTGACCTATGTTATTCAGATGTGAAACACTCAATAGATTATAGTTAAGTCCTTTTACCCAGTATGCATTTTCACATTTGATCAGATTATTTAGCATTATGGTTCCTTTACCTTCAACCAGACAAGGTGAGTCATTACCCATTCTTACTGATCCACCATTATAATACTCAAAAGTTTCAAACTTTTCTTTATCTCCTATCACGTGGTGAGTGAAACCACTATTTATAATCCAAAAATCATTCTTACTAATCTTAGATATGAGTGCAGTCTCAACATGCCTTTCCTCTTTGTCTGAATCATCCTTCATGGCAACAAATACGATCTCAATATCTTGATCAGATTCTGTGTCAGTATATTTAGCTTTGTTCTCAGCCAGGTAACAAGCTCTCTTCTCTTTTTCCTTGTAGTCTTGGGTATCTCTTCTGTCAGACTATCATTTTCTTCGGTAATCTCTGTTATCACTTCTGTCAAAATTCTTTTCATATGATTTGTCACTGTTTCTATCTTCTTTCCTTTTTTAGGACATCTAGCAACAAAGTGTCCAATCTCTTTACAATTAAAACATACAAGTGGTAATTTACCTTTGTATCTACCTTTTCCTCTCTACAATCTTCTAGCCATTATTTCTTCAATCTCATCAAGTCCTTGGCCATCACTATCACTTTCACTATCATTCCTCATAGTGTGTTTATGACTTGATTCACTTATTTTCAAAGAATATTTGAATGCACTATATAGATGGTAAGACACTATTGTCAAAGTTATTCATCTAAAATAAAATTAGTCTACAATTTAGACTATCTAGAGTAACATTATTATTTTCTACTACTCTCATTTATTGTATGGAAGATACTCTAATGGCATATACAGGCAGTAAGGTTCTTATAATTTTACTTACCATTGTCTCTTCTTCAAGTACACCTCCAACTCCTCAGATAGCATTGACTACCTCTTTGATTCTACAACTATACTGAGTGTATTTCTCCTTCCTTCATCCTTAGGTGATCAAAGCTTCCTCTTAGTATTTCTTCCTTAGCTCTTAGCACATTATCATCTCCTCCATGTACTAGCTTCAATTTTTCTCACATTTTCTTTGCAGAGGTGCAGGTTTTGACATCTTCAAATTCAACATCAGAGAGTGAGGAAGAAAGCTCTATCATCATACAATTATGTTCATGCTTTTCTCTCCATTTATCAAGTGTGTGAGGTCCTTTAGGCAACACATATTCAGTATCCAAGTATTGAGTAACGTCATTTCCAATACCTGATAGGTGGAGTCTTATCCCGCTTACCATGATGTAAAGTTGTCTTTGTTCAACTTAGGCACATCCCATTTTCTCATCTTGTGATGTTTTTCTTGAGTCTTTAAACTCCCTTTCTAAGTACACAAGCTCTGATACCAATTGTTAGAATAACTGAGAGGGGGGGGGGGGGGGGTGANGGGGGGGGGGGTGGTGAATCAGTGGCCTAAAAAATTAATCCAATATCAACCGAAAAAATTAATACCACAATTATAAGCCTCTATTTATCTTCAGTCCTACATGATGTATGCCTTGAAATAATCTTATCAAATAAATACTTCTCGAATTTCATTATTTAAAACTTATTCTTAATCTTTACTGAATAGCAGTCTATCATTTACCGAAATACGATAAATAACTTAGTGTTTACCGATCATCCTATTTTAGTAATGTGTAAAGAAAAATATCAAAGCAATGAATCATAAACACATTTGACACATGGATTTTTAACGTGGAAATCCTGTTAAGGGAAAAACCACTTGGGACCGGTAACCCAAAATTTTCACTCTTCAGAAGTGATCTCGGTGAAGAGCCAACCCTGTTAAAGGTTACAAACACACTGTTAAGTGCGACCTTGTTAGAGGATTTATCACTAACAATTTATCACTTGATATCTGGCATTCACTATGCTATCTTCATGATTAAACCTTTTGATACTCCTTGGGATGTATCTCAATATATAAAGGATTGTTAAGTCCTACTCAGTTAAGAGACTTTCTGATCCAATGGTTAAACTGAAATAATATATGATCTATTCATAAATAGAACTTAGACTTGAAATGTTTTAGATCTATTGTAAGCTCATAATACCTTTCTGATCAATGTTTCTTTTCAATACCTTTGATCCACTTCTTTCTTCTCAGTGATTCTATTTCTCTGTTGCTCGGTGTCCACATAAATATTAGCTCTATTCTTTAACTTGTTTGATCAGGACTATATGAAGTCTTTTCTTCACCAGTATCTCTTCAACATATTATTCTCGATTCACTACCCTAATTCATAATAAATTAGCTTGTCTCTTTATAGACATGATTTCACCATTTCTAATTTCTTGACATTCTTTTTCTTGGCATGATCTAGAATCCTCACCATTCTTTCTTTAAAGATTTACTATAGTTTTATCCCATAGATTTCTCCTTGACAACTGGAATAAAACAACTTTAAAACTCTAGCTCATCTCTAGCTTTTAACTTGTTGATGAAAAAAATGTAATCAACCAGTTAACTCCATCTTTAGCTCCTACCAGCTAAGTATTTTGTCATTTCTGAAATTTAGTTCTTTTTGGTGTTTAACTCCTTGTTAGCTCGGTCTTGAATTCATTTGTCCTCAGGAATCTCTGTCCGTCGGGGTTGTCTGTCTATTAGGGTTGTCTGTCTGTTAGGTAATACCGTGGTTCTTCTCATAGGTAATTCTTGCTCGAGTTTCTTTCTCGGGTATCACTATGACTCTTCTCTCAGGTTTCTCTATCCGTTGGTGTGCACTGTCTATTGGTGTCTGTTGTCACTTTGTGTATACTGAACTTTTATGCATTACTGATAGCATAACCTTTATATCTCTCATTATTTTAAGTCTTTGACATTATGTATACAACCAATCAGATTATATCAAGTTGACATAAATGAAAATACAATACATTGACTAAATTAATGTCTTGCATTAACTTTCTACATCTTGATGATCATCAACTTAACATCTTCAAACATTCAATCAGTTTTAGTTCATCAGTGTACTCAGAGATGACTGAATGATTTGGAAACTTTGGCATTGCTGTCAAAGGGGGAGAATATGTATGTACTTCCCACATGGGGAGATTATGTATTTTCTACAAGGGGAAAGATAAAGATGGAAGGATGCGTATATGAAGATGATGGATCAGTATAACTGAGTGAGCAGAAAAAAGTGGAAGATCAGAGGAAAAGACAAAAGTGGAAACATTTTTGCAGAAATCAGAATGAAGAGAAGATATGAGAAGAAAATTAATGTTGATAAGAGTCTTTCCATCAATGCCAAAGGGGGAGATTTTTAGCATACTTTATGTAGTGATGCTAAGTGATGCATTGATGAATATTGGCACAGGTTTGATAACAGGTGAATCAATTATTTGGTTGCCATTGATGTCAACTACTTGAATTAATGTTTTTCAGTATATTACCTGATATAGTGTAAGTGAATCATGAGTTGCAGTATGTTTCTAATGTTTCTATTCTTATGGAAGGTTATATCATGTGTGTTAATGTTAAATTTGTCATCATGAATTTTGATATGGATAATTAAGTTGGTTATGTTTGAATGGACTTAAATCGGGTAATTGCTAAAATAGTCATTGATAGACAGTACGTGATTTGATTGTTATTTTAGATTGGTGAAGTATTTGATGGAGCGGTCATCAAATATCATTGTCAACAATGTCATGATACTATATGTATGAGCAAAAATCATTATGTTAATCAATGCTACTAGTTTAACTCACTAGAAGTGGCATTAATAAAATGAACACGTAAACAAGACAAAGTTATTGAATAAGATATGAAGATTTGTAGGCCAGTGATGGAATTTGGTATGGAAAAAGGATGATTTTTGTAAAGCAGAGAGTTAGTTCCATGTTTTGTGGGACTTACTTGACAACATATTGATCGAGGTGTATGTTTGAGAAGGATTCTTTAGGAAGTTAATTTTTGGTCAAAAGAGGTTTTTGAAATGGCTCAAATACCAAGGTAAAATTGATGATTAATCTGACGTGGTTAGAGGAAAATGTTTTATGAGTGTCTAGATACATTGTATCTTACCTAAGATGATCTAGATTGTTCATATCTCAAATCTAGGGTTTTTTGTAAGGTGGTGGAAGTGATTCTATAAAGAAGAACAATTGAAGATGAACAAAAGATATAAGACAACTGATTGTGAATTACAAAAGGATTTGGAGACAGAGAAAGAAAAGGAATGAAGTGCAATCTGGATGAGGAAGAATATATAGTATGGTGATGTATTTCAGAGCTTAAAAGGATATTATCATGCAAAGGTAGTGTATTTTTCACAAATCAATTTATCTATTTCTTTCTAATAATTGTAATAGTAAAATCCCCTAACAGGGTGGATCCTAACAAATATTTATTGTAAATCCTCTAAAAAGGTGGAACATTATCTTGTTTTTAAATTCCTCTAACAAGACTTCTCTTAATAGGGAAAATATCCTAATAGGTCTTAGGAAAATCCCTTAACCGGGTAATGCTGGAATTGGTTCTTGATGATGTTGTTGGCATTCATGTTTTGTCACCGATGTCAACATATGTCTCTATGGAGGAAGAAGAAAATGGTTATTACTATTTTTTTATGACTGACATAGGTGTACGAGTACTGTACAGTTGATGCATAACAAGCGAAGATAGTTATGTGTATAATAATGTGTGGTGATCTTATTACTAAGGTGGCACGGTTTAATAGTGTGTATTAGATGAGTTACAAATGTTTTATTGAAGACTAGATACTGGATGATTACAATGATGTTTGATAGAGTTAGTCTCTGTGTTTTGAGTTTAACTTATGAGCGATGTAGATTCAGGTTATACGAGCTTAAGGGATTGTAGAAGATATGTTAAAGAATATTTTTTTTGGGTTGAAAGTAGTATTATTGTTGGTGATGTTAGCCGTGGTGTGTATTATGGAGGATACCTATTTGAGTCTGACTTTAGAGATGTAGCATGTATTATGATTGTGAGCATGGATTACAGATCTTGGATTATATTTGATGAGCTGTAATTAATGTTTACTTGTTATAGGTACCGTTTGTATCTTAGCAAGGGGTTGAATAATTATTTGTATATTGGGAAAGCTTAATTGACCGACCTAATTAATTATCATAATAGGGTAAATATGGGAGATCTTTTCTTTTGAAAATAAGTGTGTGTATGAAGAGGCGGATATAGAGACAAAGAAGTGTGGAAGCTGCGAGCTTGATTGTCTGCTGGATGTAGAGCAAAGTTTGTGATTGTGTTACTTCATTGAAACTGACCAAGCAAAGATAGTGTCTATCAGAAAATTTACTGGATTATATATTTTCCATATACACTTGTATTTCACACTGTAAGTCATTGAGGGTGACTTTAATATTCTTTAAGGAGTGTGCCTGGGCAGTGAGCCCACTATTACTCTTGAATCCTAATAGGGTCTTTCCTTTAACATGGACTGTGTACTATAATGCATGAATAAGCTCCTAACATGGCTAATCTTTTAATAGGGATACTATACTCTTAGTACATTATTTGTGGGTGCTAATTCCCATTGGGGTTTTTTCCTTTAACAGGGTTTCCTCGACAACAAAGGATTATGTTATTGTATTGACATTTACTGTGTATCATTTGGATGAAAGTTTTGTTTATAAAGTTTAATGTTTAATAATCTGTCTCACAACTAATTCACCCCCCTCTTAGTTGTGTTGTGGACTGTTATTCCTAACAATTGGTATCAGAGGTACTGGTGCTTAGAGAGAAAGTTTAACAACTTGAGGTGATCCCGAAGATGGATTAATATAGGAAGGATACTCTGAAGTTTGATCCTGAAAACTTTGACAGGTGGAAGAACAAGATGAGAACAAATTTGCTATGCTTAGAAATCGACTACGAGTTAATAACAAAGAGAAGTGTATAGATGAAGGCTGAGGATGAACTAGACAAGGCTACTGATGATGAAAATAAGGTATTTTCACACAACATGGTCACAAGAGAAGCATTGATTAGCACACTTTCTGAAGGTGAATTCACAGAGGTTAAATATTTGGATTCTGTACATGACATTTGGACAAGATTAGAAGCATTGTATGAAGGAGACAAGTTTAGTAAGAAGGAAAAGTTGTAGAACTAGAAGAAAAAGATGGAAATGTTGAAAATGAGAGATGATGAGAATATTAGAGTGTAATGTCCCTGCCAAGGAAACCATAAGGATCAATTCTAAAGTACAAAGATAAAAACTAGATTTTTTTTAAATGTTACAAAGACTATTTTAGAAATTATAAAAATGAACATGTCCTTAAAGGTTCCCCTTAAATGATTTGCATGAATATAAAAAAATACTGATTCTATAAATTACCTTAATGAATTCATTTCCTTTCTTAATTTGCATTGTATTTAGATTTTTTTTTGAAAGGAGACAAAAATAAATACATTGTACTTCTAAACATAATTTACCCTTTTCTTTAATTTCATTTCCAATTAACCTTTCCCACACATAATTCATTTGTATCACCGAAACATAAATAACTCTTACTTCCAATTTTCATTTCAAGAGAGATAGGATATAAAATACATAATCACATTTCTTTATTACAACTTCTAATTTCCAAATAAACATTCCCTTTGATGTTCCTAAATCTACCCTTCCCAAATTACATTTCTTTTCCTTTAATATTCAATACAAATACATTCAAATTCCCAAGGGATTACAATAGATCTCTACATCTTTGTTTACAATGGATAGTAGTACAAGAAAATTTTAAAGGAAATCTTCATCACTGAATAAATCTGAATCCAAGCCAAGACACAAACCACGAACAGTACCTCAAAGAGATTTTCCACCCAACCATGTGAAACTTGTGAAGTTCCACCCCCGTGCTAGGAGATAGAACCAAAGTACTCTCAAGGCCTAAGGAAATCTAAAGAAAAATAACCATGTAATACAATACATAAATATAAAAGGCATAAACAACAAAGCACCACCAGACTGTGCACCAAAGGTTTAGGTTCTAGAATATTTCCTAGGTGAGTGTCATCACACAACCTATGCATTGGGATCCTCCCTGCAAACCATGTAACACCAGTCCCCTCTCAAATTTTTAGGATCCACCCTAGCAATTACCCATGGTACCGATACTCCAACAGGTCTATTTGGATTTAGCCATTAAACATATATCTTTCATTATCTTTTGAAACCCCCCTCCCAATTTAATTTTTATGTTATCACTTGTTTAGAAACTCACCCATAGGATTCCTTGGCAACCACTTTGGGTTCTAGCACCTATGGTGAGCCACTCACCTAGGGTATCTAGTTCCCTACCCCAAAAACATACCAAACCAAAGAAAAAATATCAAATGCTCTGATTCATATGTTAAAGAAACCCTCATGTTTACTCAGACCCTCAAGATGAGTCCTAATCCTTAACTGTGAACAATATGAGGAAGATAACAAGGATATCATATACAATACATGCTAAGAACAACTTATTATTATACCATATGCAATATATTAAACATTCAAATGGGAAAAAGGAAGTAGACAGACAACAAGATCAAACTGGAAGATGCAGACCAAAATAAAAGAACAAAAATAATTGACAAAAAATTTCCAAAATCTGCATAACATAGGGTAAAAATAACCATTTTTAGAACTTCCTAAAACATCTAAAAAAAACACATACCTAAACTCCCTAATCTTCCCTGAAACCTAAATACACAAAATAAAGCATCCTATACATCCACAAAGAAAACATAACCTTCCCAGAGAGATTAAAAGAAAATTATATCATTATATAACATCATTCTTCCTGAATAAATCAATACACTATTCCCTATCTTTCAGAAAAATTCTCACCACATAAACTTTCAGGAAATGAATATCAAACATTATTAAACACACACAGACACACGCACACACACCCACACACATATATATACCAAAGTATGAAAGGAGTATTTTTCCATGGTTACAGATCCTACCTAGGGTCCTATGGAGAAACCTTTCCAAAGTTGAGAAACCTTTGCTTCCCATATGGAACAACCCCTCCTTCCAAATTCCTGATGTCTTCTCTCCTTCCGAGTTGTATTTCTAAGTTTATCCTGAGATAAAACTCCTCCTTCCTCCCAAATAAATCCTAACTCCAACTATTTCATACTTCTAAAATTTTCTTCTCGGAAATGATTATCCAATTTTCTCCCCCCATAAAACCCCAACTCCTCACATACTCCAAATATTAAAATCCAGCCATATAGTTGGAGGAGTTTCTTTACGGGAAGCAATAGCTCCAACTAATATAGTTGGTTTTAAAAACATTAAAATAATTCCCGAAATCATAACTAAAGGTTTTATTAATATTTATTTACTTATTTAACTCACCAAGACCATAAATGAACAAAGGTGAAAATAATCCTCAAGGAATTCACATAGCCCAATGGAAACTATCTAGCCTAACTACGAGGAGGTCTCAGGTTCGAAACTCCTAGGTAAGCTTAGTTTTACTTATAGAATTATTATTACTCTATCATATTTTATTTTGCAATTACATCATTAATTTTACAAGCATAAAGATATAAAAGAACACCTTTCTATATATATATATATGTGTGTGTGTGTGTGTGTGCGCGCGCGCCCATATATACATACACATATATATTGCACAAATAAAGCATAAAATTCATATTTCAAAAGATAGAGAAGCATCATTCCTTAATATATAAATACAAATAATGAGACAAAGAAAATCTACACTAAAGCATAAATCACCAAATCAAAAAATCATAAAACTACTTAACCCCCCCAACTGAGGTGACTTCCTAAATAGGAACCTAAGTCCACAAGGTTCCCTTGAGAGTGCTTTTGGAAATATCTCCACACAACAACATTAGAGGATTTTTTTAAGGCACGTTCAGACCTATGTATCCAGGTGAAGTCGATGCTTGGTACCTGTATCCTACACCACCAAGTCAAGAGAAACATCTGTACATATATATAAATATACAACCAATGTCAAACAATGAGGGAGAGTGCGGCATTGTGTGGATCTCCTATACAAGTGAATACAACTGCCTCTCCTCATCCTACAAACACATTAGATAGCATCAATATCAAGGCATACTTGGATTAGTATGTTTAGCTACAAAAATTATCATTACTCCATAATGTAAATCTAGAATTGAATCATCTTTATAATAAATACAATCAAATATTTGAAATAACATGTCCTGATAAAAACTTTTAAATCATTTTCTATCTTCCATAAAATATTTTAATTATCCAAACATATACTCATAATGTATCATCAACTAAAAATAAACAAAACATAGAGTCCATAATGCTCAATATAGAAATCATGTCTATGCAAAATATCAAGATACTAGGGTGGGCATCACATCCTCACCCCCTAGGATTAGGCTCTCTCCTAAAAGCCTAAAAATAAATATGGATATGTAGATCTAAGTTTTCTAGCATCCTCCCATATAGCTGAGACCTCATCATGATTAGGATCCCTTTAGTACCTGGTCTATGTTGCAACCCCTGAGGGTCAAAGTCTGCTGCTGGAGAATATGTACCAACTCCAAAGCCAGCTGCCTATCCTCTACCTATAAAGTGTTCCAATCCAATACATGAGTCAAATCAGGAATATACTCTCTAAGAATAGAAACATGAAACACATCATGAATATGTGAAAGGCTAGGCGGTAGGGAAAGTTGATAGGCAACAGGTCCTATCCTCTCTAGGATCTCAAATGGACCCACAAACCTAGGTGCCAACTTAGAACCTTTTCCATAACGGATAGGGCTCTTCCGTGGGCGGACTCTCAAAAACACTTTGTCTCCTACATAAAACTATTTGGAAATTTTGTGAGCATCTGCATACTTTTTCTGTCTCTCCTTAGCTGTCACAAGGTGCTCCCTAATTCTCTACACCTGCTGTTCCATATCTTGTAACATTTCTGGTCCAAGGATTACCCTATCCTCTAAGTGATCCCAAATTAGAGGTGTACAACAAGGATGACCATAAAGAGCCTGGTAAGGTGACATTCCAATAGAACTATGATAACCATTGTTATATGAAAACTCCACTAGATACAAATAGTCCTCCCAGTGAGATTACCTATCCATTACATACATTCTAAGTATATCCTCTAGTACCCAATTTACTCACTCAGTTTGGCCATCAGTTTCTAGATGATATGCCAAACTAAAGTTTAGCTGAGTCCCTAAGGCACATTACAATGATGTCCAAAACTCTAAAGTGAACACATGATCTCTATCTGAGATAACCTTCCTAGTGATACTGTGCAACCTGAATATATCCTTCATGAAAACCCTGGCTACCAAGGAGGCAATATAAATTGACTGCATGGGAGAAAATTGTGCTACTTTGGTCAGCTTGTCAACTGTGACCATGATAGTGTCATGTCTCTGATAAGTGATGGGTAGTCCCACAATAAAATCCATAGATATCGTATCCCATTTCCATTCAGGAATTAAGTGTGGTTGTAGGAGATATGCTGGATGATGATGCCCAACCTTGACACTTTCACATTCCAAGCACCTAGCCGCAAAATATTCTATATCTCTCCTCATACTTGACCAAAAATATATCTGTTGTAGGTCGTGTGCATTTTCTTAACCCCTGGATGAGCTAAATAGGGAGCATGATGAGCTTTGGTCATGATGACCTTCTGAAGGTCACCTGAAAGTGGTACATAAATTCAACCTTGTTGTCTTAATAGCCCACCCAACTCTACAGAATAACTCATGAATCTTCCTTCTAAGGGCCTTCCTGATTCTATTTATTCTCTAACTTCTTGATACCAAGCATCTGATAGGAGTGTCTACCAAATCTGACCCCTTAAATCAGTAGTAATGTCATGCCCCGCAAGGGAACCGGGGAAAAGAACAGAGATTCTCTTTGAAAAAAAAGAAAACCTAAGTAAAAATTCATGAAAATTTTTGAACTTTTAAAAGAGTTATGAGAGAAAAACTTTAAAATTAGATTCTTCCCAAAGTTCCCTTCAAACTTAATGCACCATTCATTTAAGTCCATCTAGTGTGCTAACAATTTGATGTACTTTTAAAGCAAACTACATCGTATCATTTTAAGATTCTGTATTAAGAAATACCTAAGTACTTTCATTTCATTTTTCCATTTAAAAACCATCTAGATTCCTAAGTATTCTTTATGAACAATATAAACTTAAATCAAATGGAATCATCTAAATCATTTGATACATTTCAAATAATACATTTGTTTTTCAATAGCCTTTTTCACTTAATCAATAATAAGAAACATACTACTATACTTGAAATGTTACCAAATCCTT
>MU224943.1:220429-273539 GCA_018584345.1 Thuja plicata
GGAGCATTCCATTAGTGTTAAAAGGAGTAGGAATCACACTTTAAGTGTGATTAGTGTGTGCTTAAGTGAGGAAGTAGGTTTATTAAGAGGAATAGGTAGGGTAGGGTAGGAATAGAGTAGGTTTCTATGTAGGATTAATAGGTCTCTAGGTAGGATTAATAGGTCTTATTAAATTTAATCCAAATTAATTTGAATTAATTGTGGTTTAGAAGAATATTAGAAATGTGGGGAAATAAATAAATTTGAAATTTATTTAAAAGGGATTTATGGAGGGATAATGTCTTAAATAAGATTTAATACATTAAAAGGGATAGTATTTAAATTAGATTCAAATACTTAGGAGAATGAATCATATTTAATTAAATAAATTTAATTAAATAGATAGAAGAATATAACAAATATAATTAATTAATTAAAATTAATTATAATGTTATGGGAATATTAATTAAATTAATATAAGGATGATTTTGGACGTCTACAGAAAGTACTCTCAAGGCCTAAGGAAACCTAAAGCAAAAGAACCATGCAATCAAATACCAAAAGATAAAAGGCATAAACAAAAAAGCACCACCAGACTGTGCACCAAAGGTTTAGGTTCTAGAATATTGCCTAGGTGAGTGTCATCACACAACCTATGCATTGGGATCCTCCCTGGAAACCATGTAACACTGGTCCCTTCTCAAAGTTTTAGGATCCACCCTGGCAGTTACCCATGGTACCAGTACTCCAACATGTCTATGTGGATTTAGCCATTAAACATATATCTTTAATTATCTTTTGAAACCCCCCTCCCAATTTAATTTTTATGTTATCACTTGTTTACAAAATCACCCATAGGATTCCCTGGCAACCACTTTGGGTTCCAACAGCTATGGTGAGCCACTCACCTAGGGTATCTAGTTCGTTACCCCAAAAAAATACCAAAACAAAGAAAACATCTCAAATGCTCTGATTCATATGTTAAAGAAACCCTCCTGTTTACTCAGACCCTCAAGATGAGTCCTAATCCTTCACCGTGAGAAATATGAGGAAGATAAAAAGGATGTCATATACAATACATACTAAGAACAACTTATTGTTATACCATATGCAATATATTAAACATTCAAATGGGAAAAAGGAAGTAGACAGACAACAAGATCAAACTGGAAGATGCAGACCAAAATAACAGAACAAAAATAATTGACAAAACATTTCCAAAATTTGCATAAAATAGGGTAAAAATAACCATTTGCAGAACTTCCTAAAACATCTAAAAAAAACACAAACCTAAACTTCCTAATCTTTTCTGAAACCTAAATACACAAAATAAAGCATCCTATACATCCGCAAAGAAAACATAACCTTCCTAGAGAGATTAAAAGAAAATTATATCATTATATAACATCATTCTTCCTGAATAAATCAATACATTATTCCCCATCTTTCAGAAAAATTCTCACCGCATAAACTTTCAGGAAATGAATATCAAACATTATTAAACACACACAGACACACCCACACACACCCACACACATATATATACCAAAATACGAAAGGAGTATTTTGCTATGGTTACATAACCTACCTAGGGTCCTACAGAGAAACCTTTCCAAAGTTGAGCAACCTCTGCTTCCTATATGGACCAGCCCCTCCTTCCAAATTCCTGATGTCTTCTCTCCTTCCGGGTTGTATTTCTAAGTTTCTCCTGAGATAAAACTCCTCCTTCCTCCCAGATAAATCCTAACTCCAACTATTTCATACTTCTGAAATTTTGTTCTCAGAAATGATTATCCAATTTTCTCCCCCCATAAAACCCCAACTCCTCACATACTCCAAATATTAAAATCCAGCCATATAGTTGGAGGAGTTTCTTTAGGGGAAGAAATGGCTCCAACTAATATAGTTGGTTTTAAAAACATTAAAACAATTCCCAAAAGCATAACTAAAGGTTTTATTTATATTTATTTAATTATTTAACTCACCAAGACCATACAAGAACAAAGGTGAAAATAATCCTCAAGGAATTCACATAGCCCAATGGAAACTAACTAGCCTAACTACTAGGAGGTCTCAGGTTCAAAACTCCTAGTTAAGATTAGTTTTACTTATAGAATTATTATTACTCTATCATATTTTATTTTGCAATTACATCATTAATTTTACAAGCATAAAGATATAAAAAAATACCTTTCTATACAAATATATATATATATATATATATATATATATATTTAGGTATATATGTGTGCACCCATATATACATACACATATATATATGGAAATATCTCCACACAACAACGTTCAAAGATTTTTTTAAGGCACGCTTAGAGCTGTGTAGCCATGTGAAGTCGATGCCTGGTACCTGCATCCTACATCACCAAGTCAAGAGAAACATCTGTACATATATAAATATACAACCAATGTCAAACAAGGAGGGAGAGTGTCACATCGTGTGGATCTCTTATACAAGTGACTACGACTACCACTCCTCATCCTACAAAAATATCAGATAGCATCAATATCAAGTCATAATTGGATTAGTATGGTTAGCTCCAAAAATAATCATTACTCGATAATGTAAATCAAGAATTGAATCATCTTTATAAGAAATACAATCAAATATATGAAATAACATGTCCTGATAAAAACTTTTAAATAATTTTCTATATTCCATAAAATATTTTAATTATCCAAATATATACTCATAATGTATCATCAACTAAAAATAAACAAAACATAGAGTCCATAATGCTCAATATAGAAATCATGTCTGTGCAAAATATCAAGATACTAGGGTGGGCATTACATAAAGCATATGCACAGAGAACTACTAAAGTTGTTATTGGCATCCAAAAATCTGGAGGCACTTACAGTGAGGAAGAAGTGATTGCAAAAATTATTAGATCCTTGATACCTGTGTACAAAACCAAAGTGCAAGCTATAGAAGAGATCATACATTTGACACCAAACCTCAATAGAGAGATGTTGATTGGAAAACTAACTACCTTTGAGGCAATTGAGTTGAGAGATTCATTACCTAAAGTTGAGTCAGCATTCAAGGCGACTGTGCATAAAAATAAAAAGACTTTATCAGGAATTGTGAGAACCAGTAATAGGGACTTGAGAGAAGAGCTTGGTGAATATGCCGATGAATAGGAACATATAGATGAAGAATAAATAATGATAGATGAAATTGTGGCCTGGATAGGTGAATATTCTAATGAATGGGAACATATACATGGCTAGAAAGAAAGCTAGTTTGAAGGAAAGTTACCTCTGAAATGGTTTTCATGCAATTAGATAGGTCATTTTGCATCTAGATGTCCTAAAAGGGTTCCAAAGCATAAATCTAAGTTTTATAAACCTAAGTATTCAAAGGATAAGGAATGTTATTATGCTAGTGAAGGTGTTTCTTATGATGATGCTATTGATTATGATGAATTTGGATTTATTTCTATCAAGGACGAGAAACCTATACTTGAAGAAAGAGCTTTAGTATCTTGTGTTGAAAAGAAATCTAAATGGGTAATAGAAAGTGGTTGTTCACACCATATGAGTGGAGATAAAATAAGTTTGTTAAGATGAATAAGTATGATGGTGGTGTTGTAAGATTTTTTGACAATACTCCTAAGTTTATCATTGGAGTTGGATCTATATCTTTGGATGGAAAGACAAATACTAACAATGTATTACTTGTTTATGGACTTAAGCATAATTTTTTGAGTGTTGGACAACTAGTGGACAAGGGTTATCAATTAAAATTCATTGATGGGAAATGTTCTGTCAGAAGTAAGTCAGGAGACTTGATCGCATCTAGTACTAAATCCAGAGGTAATGTATTTGAATTAAATACATTTGAGGCTTTTTTTTTTGCAAAGGTTGATGACAGTTGGTTATGACATAGAAGATTTTGTCATGTTAACATTGATAACATTATGAAGGAAAGTACAACTAATGTAGTTAGATATCTACCAAAGATTGTGAAACCATCTAACACCATGTGTAGATAATATGTAATGGGGAAGCAGACTAGAAGCAATTTTAAAAGAAAATCTTACTCAGCAAAAGGAAAGTTGGATCTAGTTCATACAGATCTATGTGGTCCTACAAGAACAAGATCTTACTATGGTGAAAGGTACTTTATACTTTTTGTTGATGACTTTTCTAGAATGATGTGGATTACATATTTAAGAGAGAAATTAGAAGCGTTTGACAAATTCAAGATATTCAATTAAAAAGTTGAGAATGAATTGGGCTTAAATATAAAATGTTTGAGATCAGATAGAGGTGGTGAGTTTACTTCATATTTTTTCAATACCTACTGTGAAGAGCATGGAATATGCAGACATACATCTGCTCCTAGGACACCACAACAGAATGGGATAGCAGAGCAAAGAAATAGAACAATATTAGATGCTACTAGAACTATGTTTCTGGAAGGAAATGTGTCACATGTTAATTAGAGAGAAGGTGTTGGCACTTATATGTATACTTTGAACATAATTTAGATTAGAGAAGGTACAAGTAAGACTCCTTATGAATTATGATTTAATCATACTCCTACTATGAAATACTTTAGAATATTTGGTAGTAAATGATATATAAAGAGAGATGACAAGATAGGGAAGTTTTATGCTAGAAGTGATGAAGGGTTCTTCCTTGGTTATTCCACTAAAATCAAAGCCTAGAAATTTTTCAATCTGAGATTGAGGAAGATGATTGAAAGTGCTAATGTGAGGATTGATGAAAAGTTCCAGATTCAAGAGAGAATGTATGACTGTAATCAGAATGCAAAGATCAAGGAAGTTAGTGTAGATCAAGAAGAACCTTTTGAGATTGACAGTGAGATTGAGGTATGTCAAGATGATTCAAATGATCCTACTAAAATTCCTAAGACTCTGAGGTATGTTAAGAAAAACCATCTTGAAGATCAAATTATTGGAGATGCTAATAAAGGAATGATGACAAGATCTAAATTAAGAGATGAAATTTGTTTGATTTCTCAAGCTGAACTGAAATCTACTGATGAGGCATGTAGAGATGAATCTTTGACTAAAGCTATGCAGGAAGAATTAGAATAGATAAATAAAAACAACACTTGGGATTTGGTTCCAAGACCTAAAAACAAGAATGTTATAGGAAATAAATGGAGTTTCAGAAACATAATGGATGAGGAAAGAATAATGGTAAGAAATAAAGAAAGACTGGTTTGTAAAGGGTACTCACAACAAGAAGACATAAAATTTGAAGAAACATTTTCTCCAGTTGCTAGGTTGGAAGCAGTGAGATTATTTCTTGCTTATGCTGCACATAAAGATTTTAAGGTATATCAGAAGGATGTGAAATCTTCTGTTTTGAATGGAGATCGAGAGGAAGAGGTATACATTGAGAAAACTGATGGATTTCCTTTGATAGAAGATGAAGATATGGTTTGTAAGTTGAAGAAAGCTTTGTATGGACTTAAACAAGCACCTAGAGCATGGTATGCAAGACTGGACAAGTATATACTTCATCTTGGTTTCAGAAAAGGTAATGCATACAACAATTTGTATTTAAGAACTAGTGAAGATGGAATTATAATCATAGAAGTTTTTGCTGTTGATATCATTTTTGAGGAAATGATGTGATGAGTAAAAGATTCTCTAAATAGATGGAAAATGAATTTGAAATATCAATGATTGGTGAGATGAAATTTTCCTTGGATTGCAAATTAATTAGAACAAGAGTGGTATTTTCATTTCTTAGACTAAGTATCTTAAGGAAATGTTGAAGAAATTTGGAATGGAAGATTGTAAACCTATTGGAACACCCATGGTGTCTAGTTACAAACTTACTAATAATGATGAAACTCAGATTGTTTTTCAGACAAAGTACAAATTAATGATTGGAGGTCTACAATATCTAACTCACACCAGACCAGATATTGCTAATGCAGTTGGAATTGTGGAAACATACCAAGAAGATGCTAAAGAGACACACCTTGCTATTGTTGAAAGAATTTTTAGATACTTGAAAGGAACCATAGAGTATGGGTTATGGTATGAAAAACTAGATGAGTTTATATTACATGCATATATTGATGCCGATTGGGCAGGTAGTGTGGATGAAAAAAAGAGTACAAGTGGTGGAGCATTTTTCCTTGGAAAAAGGTTGGTTTCATGGTTAAGTAAGAAGCATGATTGTATAGCTCAGTCTAATGTTGAATCTGAGTATGTTGCTACTACTATAAATTGTACATAGATTGTTTGAATGAAACAAATGTTGAAGGACATTGGAATAATTTTTGAAGAGCAGTGGTTATCCATTGTGATTTACTAGTATAGTGAAAATGTCAAAGAATCCAGTAATGCACTCAAAGAATAAACATATTTCAATTAAGTATCATTTATTGAGGGACAAGGTAGCAGAGAAGTATTGGGATTAATGGGAAGTAGTACTGAGAGGGGAGGGGTGAATCCATACCTCTAAATTTTTTAACACTTTTCAGCTTTCATCTTTAGTAATCAATCTTTACTGTATTACCGACCATATCTGATGTTCTTTCTTATGCATGTAGCATTAATTTATAAAATTAATTGTATGAAAAATTTATAGAAACATTCATGAAAATAATAAACACATAACACAAGATATGATATCGTAGAAAACTCCTGTTAGGAAGTAAAAACTGCGGTGAGGATGGCACCCACAAAAATTCACTATTAGCAGAATGGAAGGGAGCTGGTAAAGGCTTACAATTGATCACTTCTAATGATCTACCCTATTAGGAGTATTAATGTGGAGAACTGTTAGGATCTACTATGTTAAGAGATTTTTGCAACACTAATAAAGTGTGCACTCGGTTAAGAGATTTACAATAGGACTGTTAAGTACACCTTTCTTGAAAGGATTTCTTAAGTGTACCCCACTTGTTAGAATGTGTACAATATGTTTGAATTGACTATATGCAATCTATAATTGCTGATTACAGATCCTTTAAAGCTCACAGTATATGAATTTCACTTATAGTGATTAATTAATACCTTTTTCTTCTTGTTGGTTGCCTATGTTCTGTTCTTGACAACTGATTTGATCTTTGTCTGTGCTGTTGCATGAATTCTCTTGTCTGATCCTTAGATGCTCTTAGTGGCTACAATCATCATAAAAAAACATGTTCATAATTGATTAAGCATCTATTTATACAAGTATTCAACCTGTTCTATAATCACGCATTACAATGTTAACTCTTGATCCAAGGTATACAACTTGACCTTGATCCTGTAGTTTGCATGTTTTAAAATAGTTATAATGATAAAAATAATAATAATTACATTGCTTTCTCCGCACATAATGGATTTAAAACAAATGAAGAAGGTAAATATAAAACTTCAGTTATTTATCTGACGTGGAAAGTCAGATCCACTTTTTGCGGGATGTAACTGACTGTTGGTTCTTGATTGTAAGTGTGAACTAAAAGTCTATTGGTGCTCCTTCATTGAACTGATTGTTGGGTTCCCTTCATCTGTCGGGTTCCTCTCTTTGATTGTTTCATCGGGTTCTCTTTTCCTTTTTGTCATCAAGTAACACTAAATAGTGTTTTTCAGGATGCTTTGTACTTGGCAGTATCGGTAACCTTGGCGTTGGGTAGTGTTGTGCCCTGTCTATCAGTCTAGTATAAACTGATGGTGTAGATCATGTTTTTCCTTGTATATACTAATGGAAAAATATAATGTCTTTAAGAAGGAGATCCGATTGGAGTATGTCAGCACAAAGGAACATATAACAAATACATTTACAAGAGAGGTTGGAGGCTATAGTTAAAAAAATTGGGGAACAATGTCTTATTAGTCTCAAAGCTTACTGTGGCCATGCACAGATTTTGATGGACAAAATTTATAGGGATAACAAAGAGAATGATAGAAGAGAGATCAAAGAGGGTATCAACTCAGGATTGCACACCAGAGCTAGCACTAAGAAGAACAGTCCTAAGGATGACAAAGACACTACGGAGCTCAAGAGTTTGGTCAGCAACATGTAGATTATGATCATCGAAGCGGAGGAACTTGTGCATGGAATGTAGCTATCTTGTTTTCTATCCCTTTGGGTTTTTTTTCTATCCCTGTATTTTTTTCTATATCTGTCGGACTTCTTTTGGCTCAGTTACTTGTTTTTTTGTTTCCTTTCCTTTTTGGGTGCTCGGGCACAACTGTATTTTCTCTTTGTTGAACATTTGTTTTTAACTCTTTAGGTTTCAGGTCCTTGTAAAACCTACTGAGCTTTCTTACTTTGTAAAGGTTTTGGGTCCTTGTAAAACCTATTTTTACTTAATTAGAAAAAATATATTTACAAAATATTTTCCAAAGGATGCCTTTGAGTATATCAGAGGTATGCTTGGGGTGTGAGCCACTCCTTGTGAGAAATAAATTGATGCAGGAATGCATCAGTCCAGTGGCTTTCAGAGCTATATCATTTTCTGGAATTGATGTATGGATCTACTCCTCAAGGAGAGTGATCGCAGGAACATTACAGAACATATTTAGGTGATTTTACACCTGGTTGTTACAGACATGAAGATTTGAAAAATCTACACCTTGTAGAAGGAGAAGAAGAGTTATGGCATGTTTTTCCATTATTTTCAAAGGGAGAGAGATTCTATGTGAAAATGCCTACTTTTTAGGGAGAGCTGAGTTGAGGATATTGAGAAGATTGTATTGAGAGAGTACTTTTGGGATTGATGGATTTTACCATATGTTTCCATCAATGTCAAAGGGGGAGATTGTTGGAATTGGTTCGTGATGATGTTTTTAGAATTCATGTTTTGTCACTGATGTCAACATATGTTTCTATGGAGGAGGAACATACTAGTTATTACTATTACTTTATGATTGATAGAGGTGTATGGGTACTATACGATTGATGAAGAATGAGCGAAGATAGTGATGTGTGGTGATATTATTCCTAAGGTTGCATGGCTTAAGAGTATGTATTAGATGAGTTACAAATGTTTTAGTGAAGACTGGATACTGGACGGTGACAATGATGTCTGACAGAGTTATTATTTGTATTTTGAGTATAACTTATGAGCGATGTGGATTCAGGTTATGCAAGCTTAAGGGATTGCAGAAGACATGTTAAGGAATGTTTTTTATGGGTCACAAGTCGTATGATTATTGGTGACATCAACTGTGGCGGGTATTCTGGAGGAGACCTATTTGGGGCTGACTTCAGAGATGTAGCGTGTATTATTATTGCGAGCAAGGATTACGGATCTTGGATTATATTTGATGAATTATAATTGATGTTTATTTGTTATAGGTACTATGTGTATCTTATCAAGGGGATAAATAATTATTTGTATATTGGGAAAGCTTAATTAGCTGACCTAATCAATTATTTTAATAGAGTATATATGGGAGATTTTTATTTTGAAAAGAAGTGTGTGTATGAAGAGGCAAATATAGAGAAAGAGAAGTGTGGAAGCTGTGAGCTTGATTGTCTGCTCGATGTAGAGTAGAGTTTGTGATTGTGTTACTTTATTGCAACTAACCAAGCAAAGACAGTTGCTATCAGAGAGTTAACTAGATTTTATATTTTCCATATACACTTGTGTTTTAGGTGGTAAGTCCTTGAGGGTGGCTTTAACCTTCTTTAGGTAGTCTGCCTAGGCAGTGAGCCCACTGTTACTCTTGAATCCTAATAGGGTCCGTCCTTTAACAAGGATTATGTACTATAATGCATCAATAATCTCCTAACATGGCTAAATATTTTAACAGGGATAATATACTCTTAGTACATTATTTGTGGGTACTAATTCCCACCAGAGTTTTACCTTTGACTAGGTTTCCTCGATAACAAAGGATTGTGTTTTTTTGTTGACATTTAATGTATTATCATTTGGATGAAAGTTTTGTTTATAAAGTTTAATGTTTAATAATCTCACAACTAATTCACCCCCATCTCAGTTTTGTTGTGGACTATTATTCCTAACAAGTAACACCTAACAACTTTTTTTGAGCCTTTAATAGGGTAATCTCCTAACAGGGCGTATTTTAGAAGAGTACAAATTTAGTGGGTATCATCTCACACTGTGGTTTTTTTACTAGTTGGGTTTCCATGTGATAAATATGATGTTTATATTGTGTGATTGATTACTTATGCATGTATGCATTGAAATTTTAATTATGTTAGTTGTTGCTATATGTTTTGGTGCATAAAGTTTAAAGAAGTTGAATTGGTGAATTGTGTGGAATTCTGATTCACCCCTCCACTCTCAGTAATCTAACTTATATTAACATAGCCTCTGCCATATTCAACCTACTTTATTTCCTATGTTTTTAAATGAACATTTCCTTCCTATTGATATATAAATGCCCCCACAACCCTACCAACAACCATTTAATGACTATCTAATGGATTGTTGAAGTGTAACAAGATTGTTCTATTATGTGCAACAACATCATTTCTCTTTTCTACATGTGTTCTATTTAACACGGTAAAAAATAAAACTCAGTTGGACCTACATTCTTGTGTGATATTTCAATCTTCTACAAGTACTGGAATCCTAGATATCCAAGACCATAATTTTCACATTTGCCGATCAATTGTTAGAAAAACTTGTTAATGCTAGTTTACAATCCAAAATAGTTATTTTGATAATATTACTTAAAGAATAACTGAAGACATGTTGGGCTTAACAAGAGAATAAATTATCCTAAATGCTTCCTCTTATTTAGTGATACATTTGTCTTACACTAGCCAATTTCAGTCTGTCAATCTCTCAAGCACTTATAGTTTTCATTTTCAATTGATGTTTACAAATTTCAAGGAGAATTTTTTTATAGGTATTTATCTCTCATTTCCCAATTAAAAAATGCACGAATAGATAGAATCATCTTCATAATTTATTCTTGTACTATTTTTTAATAGGATTTTTAATGTTAGATTAAAAATTCTTTTATACCAAAAAAAATTTTACTCTTGTCATTTATAAAATCTGTAATGTCCTAGAAATACTATTAGCATACATTATATTTAACATGATGGAGGCAAAGGTTAGCTTGTTTTTTTTATTAATTAAGAAACCTAACAAGGGGGATGACCCTTACAAGTTCAAGGCTTGAAGGCAAGAAATCAAGCCATTAATTAGCCCATGGAAAAAACAATAACAATTAGGAAGATAAAACACAAAGCACAAAGGCTTTATCCCACAGAGAAAGGGCCAAACTCACACCACAAGAGAAGAAGAGAAAGAGTTCTTCCTACGTTGATGAACCATAGTCTAGGTGATACTATCTTTAGGCTCCTCCACAAAGGAGACTCTGCTAGGGTAGTTTTCAGCACAACAGATAAAGTGTTGAAGAAGCTAAGAAGTGTCATCAAAAGCTAGGTGTAGAGAAGAAGTAGAAGTGGAGGGAGAAGAAAGGTCCTCATGGTGAGAAGGAATTATACCAAAATAAATTGGGGAAACAAAAAGAGCTACAATAGGAGTAAGACTCAGATTAGTAGCATAAGCCCGACCCCAGTCTACAATAGGGGCATCATCAAGATTTTGTGTAGGGGTTTCATCTTCATCAACAAATTTTGAATCCTTGGAGGAGGAATCAGAAAGAGAATCAACAACATGAACAATCAAATGATCATTACTTGTAGCCTTCCACCAAGTAGCAACACCTTTTTGATGTTGAAGAGTATAGTCAGTAGCCACATGCCCAATAGATAAGAAATTCCTACAATAGAAGGGAAGGCCCTCATAATCCAGTTCTTGAGTCTATGGCCTTCCCGAACCATGAGTAGCACATCCTCGGGAGTGGTTGGGAGACAACCATATCAACTAAAATACAGGAAAAGTAGAATGGACCATAGTAGTTGGAGCTTCATCCACCTTCAAGAATTGGCCAAGAGAGTTCCCAACGATCTCAAAGAAAGACATCCTAGAAATGAAGTGGGAGATTTAGAAGCTGAACCCAAATTGAATGCACATTGAGTGGTTTTGTAAGGGGGTTGAATGAAACTATATAGGGTTTGGAAGAAAGGGAGTGATCTCCTTAAACCCACAACTTGTTCAAAACTAAATAATGATCTTTTGAAGAATAAAATGAAGCAATAAAAAACCCCTTAGCACAAGGGTAGAGCTCAATGTCACCTGAGGCTAAAGGTGTCTAAGAGCTGGATACCCAATATTGTAGATCTAGAAGAGGGGGCCAAAGTATAAAAAATATACCAACCAACCCATGTATCTGATAGAAATCCATATTATCCACCACTTCAGAGCCACAAACTACCATAGGTGAGGTCTTGGAACAAAAAATTGGATGAGCTTTTACTTTTGAAGGGATGGTAGCAACAAATTTGGAAGAATGAGCGTAACTCCTTCCACCAATAGCAGTATATTTTGGAGAGGGAACCCCTCCCCTATCAGCCTTAGGACCAAGACCACCAGCAAAGATAGTCCTAGGCCATAACCACCAGATCCAGGAGCAATAGTCCCAATGAAAAGCCCAAAACCAAATCCCCCAGCCCCAATAGAGGAAGGTAAAACTAATCTAGAAGATGATGCCCTAACATAAGCCGACATGGTAGAAACAATAGGCCTAACCAAGAAGCCTATCAAGCATGGAGGAAGCTTTCTTGCACCCACAACAACATCCACTAGATCATAGGAGACAGACATAAACCTAGTACAAGAGCCTCCAACACCACCCACAACTAGCACAAGCAACCCAACTGACACAAGTTGAGACGAAAACAAAGAGACCACTGATCTTGAAATGAGCAAAGGGAGGGAAGAGTCATTTTATCCATTTAACTTGATGTTAAATCAATTTTTTTGATTTCCTTTTAGCCTGTTTTTAGTTATTTATATTTTAATAATTTTCTAATTTATAAGCCATGATCTAGTAACCTCTATTAAATATATTCAGAACTTCAAAACTTTGTAAACATAGGTCCGACTAGTGCTATCCAAAAATCTATATTTACACATATTGGTCAGCTTTACAACTGTTTAAAAGGTTGGAGATTTATGGTTTCCTAGATTTATTCAACTTCTATTTAAGGTTTAAAATTATCTTGTTGTTATTTGTTTATATTTTGATAATTTCCTAATTTATAAGCCATGATCTATTAACCTATGTTAAAGATAATAAAAAATTGCTAAACATAGGTCTGATTAGTGCTATCCAAAAATCTATATTTACACATATTGGTCATCTTTACAACTATTTAGAAGGTTGGAGATTTATAGTTCCTGGATTTACTCAACTTTTGTTTAATGTTTAAAATCAACCAAATTAGAGAATTAGACAAGCCATTTTTATTAATGTTTTGGTTCATGTACAATTTTAATGTGTAATTATTGAGAAACTATAAATGAATTTTCTCCTCTAATATTGCTAGCAGTAAGTAACAAAGCTCAGCAAAAAAAATCATAAGGTTGTGAATTTGAGTCCATTTAATTTTCTTCATATATTTATATTAATTACAAAATATACTGGTTGGGACAAGTATTAGGCATAAGAATTTCATAAATTTTATGTTTACATTCTATGTTCATTGTGTATTATCCCATTAAAATAGAATGGTTTGGATAAGTATTAGGTAGGTTATGTTGACATCTTATGTTTATTATCCAACTAAATTAAGTAAATGCATGTATTAGTTTTGGTTTTTTTTGATGAAGCAAGGATTTATGTAAAATCAAGATTATTTTTGTGATCCATTATTGTGGGAACACATGTTTAAGAGACAAGGGTTGAGGGGTATCCATCATTGAAGTTGCATAGGGCACAATCACAGGCTCATCTCCTATGGTGTAAAGGGCCATACACTTAGAAAGACTTGATCATTGTTTGATTCGTGAAAATTTATTTAACTCAGTAGAAGACCAAGGACCGTTCAAATTTAATGCATTATTTTGATTCACTTTGTTTTAATGGTTACTAATTAATTCTAGAATAAAGGTGGAATTATATGGTTAATTTTGAGGAAGACACCCTAGATAAATGGTTTGTATTGACCGGTTTGGATGAACAATATAATTTTTTTTAAAAATTTGTGTAATGATTTGAAATCCAATATGGTATCAAAGAGAGAGAGAGTTGAAGCATGAAAGGAGCCATTATTGTTGATTCTGTGCCCAACTAGGAAAAATAACTTGTCGAATAAGATTAATTTGAGATTTAATATTTGATTTTGTTTTGGGCATAGTTGATGATGGAGATAGAAGCCTAGTTATTTGCTAAAATTAAAATTGAAAAGAGCTGAGATGTCACACAAACTCATCTAGAGAGGTGAAAGTTTAGTGAAGTCTTCAAGAAAGATAGAGCAATTTTGGGTCATCGTATCTAGGCTCTGATCGAGGTTTTATAACTATTGAACCAACATTTTTTTATCTTTGCATATTTTGTGGTTTCCTTTCCATCAATATATTATTGACAAATTTAGGAAATAATAAATTTGATTAGGAGGTGCCACATATTTATTTCCTTTATCATTCACACCATCTACCACTGTAGCATTAGAACAAATAAGGTCTTGGATTTTATGTTTCAAATGTATACATTTCTCCATAACATGTCTGAGTTGATGAGGGGAATGAAGAATCTATAGGATGAACAAGAGGAAGCCTCAACATATTATAATTAATCAATCGAACATGATGCTATGCAAATATTTGAAGAGAGGTATGGATTTGTGAGGTTTGAATTTAGATGCAAAGGGAGCACAACAGGGGTTGTGATTGCTACTTAAGAATCAATATGAGTGGAAGAATTATTGGTATTGATCTTGATGAAAATCTTGGTTTATTTTCTAAAGTTTTTAAAGTAAGTATCTTTATTATTATCAACTAGAGGCAAGGATGAAGAAGGTTCATATTGACTCACTTGATGTCGATAATTATAAAGTGAATGTGCAAGTCTGTGAAAGATGTGAAATTAGAAAACATAAGCTTATCTGTAATGTCTTTTTGCAAATTTTTAATGAATTTTGTTTAACATTACAATAAAAAATAAGATAAGAAATTTGTAAATACAAGTGTTTACATCTACCAATGAAATCAATTAATTTCTCTTTAACACATTGTTTACAATGCACTAAATGGGTTGAAGTAACTTGTGGACCAACATTATTTTGAAAATGTTGAATGAAAGCATCAGGAAATTGTTGAAATTTGAAGTAATTAAATAACCAAGAAAGAACCAAACCACTCCAAATCTCCATCTTTCTAGTAAACGATGGAAATGTTTTGCATGAAGAATTGGGTCATAATAAAAGTTGGTACACAAAGTTTGAGTTTTTTCACATGGGTGTGGGGGTCACCTTGTCCGTTATACTTCTCCAACTGAGGAACCTCAATGTGTTGTAGTAGACGTGTATGAAGGATCATGGAAAGTGGGTTAGAAGTGATATATGTAGGAATAGTGGATTTGGATTGGGTGATAGAAGCCAATTTTTTTTATAAGGATGATACATTTTGTAATAAATAGTTAATGGTGGCTTCAATGTATGAATTTGCTTGATAAAAAGATGAGTATGATGGAGGATTTGAAGCTGTACCATTGTGGAAGGTAGGTGAAGGAAATGGTTGAGAAACAAATGGAAGCCTTGTTGAAGATGAAACATAAGAATATTGATGCATATGATTCCCCCCAATACTAATATGTATAGCATTAGTATTTTGTGTATAGGAAGCCCTGATGAAAAATGTATATGTAGGCACATTAGGAATAGATATAGGAAATGTTAGATTTGATAAATGAAAAATCTTCCCAAGAACACCTGCATGCATGACAGTTAAAAGACAGAAGTAAAAGACAGAAGAGAGAAGAAGCTATGGTGGCCAAAAGGCCAGAGACTGGAAATCAATGTTGAGAGAAAAAGATTCTATATTCAACAATAATGAATTACAATCTACTTAATGAAATGAAAGTGGTGAATCCTTATAAAAGGATACCGAAACCCTAAAGGTGAAACCCTAAGGAATTATAAAGCTGCCTAGGTAACTTAAGCAAAGAGTAGATAGACTAATAATTAAATAAATTAATTATTAGCTAAACTAAGACTACTCTAACACCCCCCTTAAGTGTAACTTAGGGAGAAGCAAAACAGCTAAACTACTATAGAAAGAAGGAAAGATGGGTCCCGACAACAAGGCCTGATCAGGAACCCAAAACAAGAAAGAAACTAGATGAAGGAAACTAAACCTTCAATCTAGGGAAAGGTGTCCCAGAGAGAGGAACAAGAATAGAGAAAGAAACATCTCCGAAGCATGTAGCTGAAAACTCTGTCAGAAGAGACTGCTGGAACCCCCACTGAAGTGCATGACCAGGTAGAGAAGACAATGTCTGAAGTGCTGATCAATCAAACCAGGAAGCAATAGAACCAACCGGTGAACCCCCCATAATGCTGAACTGGGAGAGGTGACAGGAACACTGAAATGCAATGCCAGAAACATCTACAGAAGAAGAACTAGGAACACCAATAGTGCAACAGAAGTACAAACACAGGATAAAGGGCAGTGTCATCGACACACAGCATGGGCTAATGTCATGGAAGGTATGCTCACTTGACAAAGGTGGATGCACCTAAAGTGGCAAAAGCATCATAGCCCCCCATGACACTTTATAACAGAGTGTGAGTACAAAAACTGTACAAGGTGTACAAGATCCCAAATATACAGAAGTAGGCACTTTATCTCAGTGCGTTTACAGAAAAAAATGCATTAGAAGGAGCATACAAGATTAGAGGTTAGAAAAAAGAGTGAACCAGAAGTACAGTAGAAGAGATCCCAAGACCTGTAAACCCAAGCAATCCACCAGAGTGCATAAACTGCCAAACTCAAAGGAGAGAAAACCTAGAGAAAAATCTAGAAAAAAATACCCCTACCAATGAATAGTACACTGAACTAGCTTTCCGACAATATCTCGTTTGCCAAAAATGGAGTCCGGATGAGCCAGATATGACTCCTAGAAGGCAAGAAAAGACATCAAACTTCAACAATAAAAAATGCTATTGAAATGGTAGAACCCAAAACCCTAACCCCTATCATCGAAAATTTCTCAGAAAGAGCTTTTCGACGGTATATGGAAGTCAGAAAAATACCCCCGGATGCTCAAGTTAGAGCGAAAACACTCCAGGAGGGTCAGAAAGGCCTCAAAAAAAAAATTTAAGCCCCTAGGGCTAAATAGAGTCCGGCCCACGGTCGCATGGCCCATGCAGGGGCTAAACCAGAGCCATTGGTCACTAATAAGACCAACCGCCTATACAATAAAGCCCGCGGGGCTAATAAAACACCACCGCCGGTGGCGGAGCGGCGCAGGGGAGCCGGCGGGGCGGCACAAGGGCGCAGACGGGGTGGCAAGCCGGAGCGGCGGGGGAGCGGCCATAGGGGCGGCGGAGCTAAGCGAGCCGGGAGGCGGTGGTAGCCGAACCGCAGAGGTGGAGCTAGCAGGGCGGCGGCCGGGCGCTGGCCGGCGGCGGTGTTGCGCCGATGGCGCCTTCCATTTAACTTTGCGCGCGTTAATTTAACGCAAAAAAAACCTTAAAAACCAAAGGTTTTTAATTTTTTTCTCAGTTTCCGTGCTCGTACGGCACTGGAAACCAAATTTTTTTTGCCTCGGGGTCAAGTTGTCCAAAATGGACAAGCTTTATATGCATTCTGGGGTTTTTGGGCCTTTCGGACGCAACCGTGAGGTCAGTTTTGGTCCAAAGTGCCTCAAAAAACAAAGACCCCCCAGATCCAATAAAAGACACCAAAAAAGCTTTTGAAACCCTCTGTACTTCAATGAAAATACAAACAACAAGCAGCAAGTGAGCTCTGATACCATGTTAGATTTGATAAATGACAAATCTTCCCAAGTACACCTGCATGCATGACAGTTACAAGACAAAAGTAAAAGACAGAAGAGAGAAGAAGCTATGGCGGCCAAAAGGCCAGAGACTGGAAATCCATGTTGAGAGAAAAAGCTTCTATATTCAACAATAATGAATTACAATCTACTTAATGAAATGAAAGCGGTGAATCCTTATAAAAGAATACCAAAACCCTAAAGGTGAAACGCTAAGGAATTATAAAGCTGCCTAAGTAACTTAAGCAAAGAGTAAATAGACTAATAATTAAATGAATTAATTATTAGCTAAACTAAGACTACTCTAACAGGAACA
The DNA here is from genome assembly GCA_018584345.1 of Thuja plicata. Taxonomy (NCBI): domain Eukaryota; kingdom Viridiplantae; phylum Streptophyta; class Pinopsida; order Cupressales; family Cupressaceae; genus Thuja; species Thuja plicata. Next base: position 238,553 of record MU224943.1, read on the forward strand.
TGCATTGATATCTCAACATGATTTGGAAGATTTGAATATCAAATCATGTTGAAATAAATAACCACTTTCATAATGTTCTCATTCGCAATGTGAGCAATACTGTATAATTTTTTTACACCATGTTCATAATTTTAACTCAGCCTCCTTAAACCTTCAATCAAGGGGATTTCCTCTCCACCCACCTATTTTTGACCCATAAATTATTAAAGACTTTCCAATTTCTTGTCAAGATTCCCCAATTTTTCATTAGACACTTGAGTAAAAGAGTTATCATCATCAAGAGAAGTACTAGGGGAATGATTGTAAACAATAATCAACATAAATAGCAAGCTACAAATCATATATGAAAACTTTGAGTACAAATTTGGAATAAGGAATCAAACAAGAATTTGTCACTAAATTTTTGGCCTAAAAATGAGGGACTAATGGTAGATGACCTAGTCTCAGTGGTCTATGATGTGGATGTTTATAATGGATTCCAACTACGGATCTCTCTCTAACTATGTCCTTGATGTTTTACAAAAAAAGTGTCATACCATGTCACTAACCATAGACTATGTTTTGATTAAGTAAAAATAGGTTTTGAAAGAACCCGAAACCTTTTACAATGAGATCAAAGGATAAGCATTAAATTTCAAATAGAAATGTGCTACAACACCCAAATTTACATAGGCCCAAGGCCCCAAAAGAAAACAACAGAAAAAGACAGTAGACATAAAATAAATAGCAACAAAAAAGACAACCAAAAGAAAGCAAGGCAGAAACTAGAAATTTTTCATAAGTTCTTTATCTTGGATGACCAAGAGCTCCATGTTTCCAGCAAACGCCTTCAAATACTCCAGATCAACATCCTTCTTTCTGGTTCTGGCAGGAGTTCTTTTAGCACACCATGTGCTCTCCGTGATCTCCTTAATTTCCTCTTCCCTATTATGATCCAATTTAGCAACCATGATCTTATTGTGGTTCACAGAGGCTTTCAAATTTGGAAGCTCTTCTCACTAATTTTCTTTAGAGTAATTTCCAACTTCTCCACTTTACTCTCCAAGCTAGTAATCCTAGCTTCATAGTTGTTGTCCTTGACATCCTTGCCTAAATAATTCAACTTATTTCCCATTTGGAGGAAAGTTCCACCTTGATCTCTGAAGGAATCCCCTTTGTGCACAACTTTCATCCATTCTTCCAAAAAAGTAGCTAGGGGCTTGTCTCCAAAGTTCACCTTCCTGATCATATTGACAATTTTGTCCTACTCCTTTAGGTTAGGCTTAATTTTTCAGTATCATGAGCAATATTAACCATAAAATGGCCAAAATATATAATACTCTCCTTTTTATTCTAACCAATCTAAAATTCACCTTTTTCTTTGTTGCTAGCATCTTCACAAACCTGATTAGTGTCCACATTATTAGTCTAGTTACCAGGAGGGGTGGTATCTTTTCCCGCAATGTCATTGATAACTTTATTGGCCTCCTCCATATTTTGTCAAACATTCTGGATGCCATCCATAGTTTCATCACCTCTTCTCTTAGTCTCTTTTTGATTTTTATTATCCTTCTTTTTCTTACTCTTTCTAGGAATTTCACTAATTTCATCCTCCTCATCTAAGGATATAAAAATAATATTTTTGGTTTTACCTCCTTTAACCTTCTTGATATCAAAATTATTCTCCTTATTTGGAGGGGTTTTTCTCTTTTTATCCTTAGGGTTCATCTCATCCTCATCAGTGTTATCATCCTCTAATTCAAACTCAAAACTAGACTCATCGACCTTCTTCTTATTTTTACTAATTTTCCTTTAAGTACTACCCTTTTGTTTGCCTTTACCTTTGGCTTTGCTACCCAAAGTACCCATGAAATCATCCTCAATATCCTCCTCAAATTTGTCACCTGACTCCTCTTCCTTAGTTTTTGTTTCACTAGGGGCATTACCCTTAAGGATGGGTTTGTCTAATTTCTTTAATTTCAACATATTGTAAATCAAGACCATAAGACCCTGATGGGAGGCATGGTCCCCATTAGGGTCTTTCTGTAAATCCCTCATAGGTTGTCTCATAGAAATAAAAAGACAGTAGGGAATACTAATATTGTTGTCATATCTAAAAGGATTTAAAATGACAAAATGATGCCCATAAGAACAAGAGAACCTACCATCTAGAGTGATATAGATGATAGCCGCATACAGAATGAAACATAAAGGATGACTAATATTTTTGGGATTATGGTACCCACCAACCCTTTTGACAAGTATAGCAGCTTCACTTTCATTCTTTGGAAGTCTATCTAGAGCTTTATTAGAAATAATTCTATCATGGTATAATTTTATACCCTCCTTTGACATTCATGTGGCCTCAAAAATCAAATCTTCAGTGACCTCAACCCACTGGTTTTCAATGAAAATCTTCCCATTCTTCCATTTTTTGATGAAATACTTCTTTATTGCAAGATTACGGCCATGAAGAATTTCTAGGTAAGCTCTAAGACCATCTTTTTGTAGAATTCTCTAGACTTCCTCACTCTGTTTCCATTCTTTACAACTCATCAACTCATATCTCTTCTTGTTTCCACCCATATTTCTTTTGTCAATCTGATTGTTTCTCTTTATTATACACTTAGTTCAAAAACCCTCAGTCTTCTCTGTGTTTGCAACCTCCTTCAACAACACCCACAATCCATGAGAATTAGTATTATGGGAGTGAAGGATAGTATTGGAAATGAAAGAATCATAATTATTCCTTACATAACTCAGAATCTTTCCCATCATTAATTAATTGCCTTTCCATTCTTTGATTACTGTGGATGCTCTCCTTCACAATGAAAGATCTTATATCGTATGGTATACTCTCTTCAGTTTTCCATGTGTTTGTGTTATCATTTCTTCAAGCCTGGTTGGCTGCCCAATCAACAAATCCATTTCCTTCATGGTAGGCATGGGTAATTATGCACCTTTTCATAGTTCTTATTATCTCCTTATCCCCTTGCATAACGTTCTTTATCGACCATGAAGGAGGTGAAACATTATTAAGACAATTAACAATGTTCAAGGAGTCCCTTTCTAACCATAAATTTTAGCAATTGAAATCCTTAGCAAGTAGAAGAACTTGCTAAGCTACCATGGCTTCCACAATATGATTTTTTTGGATACCTATAAGAATAGCCTTAATAACTCTGCATATACCTTTTTCATAACAAAGTACAACACCATACCCAACATTGCCAAGGTTGCCTTTAGAGGTTCCATCAAATTTCACCTTCATCCATCCTATAGGGGGACATTCCCAGACAACCTCTTCCTTAGGATTTATTTGATCATCGTTTTTAGCTTCTATTCTCCAATTATTTAAAACATCAATATCCCCCACCACCCTAGTATTGGGATTGCATTCCATGATTTTATAGTTTTCAATAATCAATCTTTTTGTTCTCTCAAATAAGATTTTGGGAGGGATAGGTTTATCTTGACTATTCTATCATTGTGATCTTTAAAAATAACCCATATTATGTGAGGAAAATAAATCTTCCATATCCTTTTTATAACCTTATTCACAGTGATAATATCCCATGAACTGAACAATCTTTGAACATCCAAAGGAAAAACCCAATCTAGCTTGAAAGTCTTCAAGAAAAGGGACCAGATTTGTTCAGCAAAGGGACAATGGATAAACAAGTGGTTAACTGACTCTTCCTCCTTCCTCCAAAGAAAACACATGTTAGGAAAATTCATACCCCTTATCTTGATGTTTTCAAGAGTAAGGATCTTATTTTGAAGCATTATCTAGAAGAAAATCTTGATTTTGGGGGCCAGTCCTTTCATCCAAGCTTTGGCCCATAAGGGAGCATCTTGATTGTCAAAATTTTGATTGTAGGAAGAAGCCATAGTAAAGTTACCATCATTAGTAAATTTCCAAATCAGGTGGTCTTCCTCATTTCTCAAAATGAAGGAATTGATGGTCATATTTAAGGTTTTAAGAGCAGGAGTAATAGTGGTGAGATTCTTCCAATGACCACCATCCCAATAGTCAACAACTTTGGATCCTATACTAAATTTACAATGGGAAGCATGGTTTCTCCAAAGGGGATTATCAGAAAAAGAAGAGTTATCAATCCAAACATCCTCTGAAAAGTCCACCTTATCACCTTTTCCCACATTCCATCTTACCCCCCTTCTGACAAGGTCTTTATTTTTAGTCACATTCTTCCAAATGCATGAGCTAGTTGGAATATCTTCAATGGCTAGGAACTTTTGGAGAGATGGAAGGTCCCTTTTATATTTTTTATTCCATATAATGGTCGATTCCCCCTTCGACCTATAACCCATCCAACCAAGCTTAGCAAGAAGGGATTCATTAATATTATTTTTTCTCCTGACACCAAGACCCCCCTTGGATTTGGGAATACACACTTTTTCCCAAGAAACCAAAGCAAACATCTTTTTATTTTCAACTCCTGACCAAAGAAAGTTTGTTTTGATTTTCTCAATAGCTTCAACATATTTGTTAGGAATTATGAATAGGCTTAAAGAATAAAGAAGTATACTCTGAAGGGAGGATTTTAGTAATTGTACTTTACAAGCCTAGCTAAGAAGATCACCTTTCCACCTTGAAAGATTCTTGTGAAACTTTTCAACAATAGAGATCCAACAATCTTCAAGAGGATATAGGCCAAGGGGATGAACCAAGTAAGTGGCAGGAAGCTGACCAATCTGACAGCCCAAGATTCTACTAATTATTTGTTGTCTATATTCAGGAGTATTGATGAAATAAAGGGAGTTTTTGTTCCAATTAATGATTTGATCAGTGGTAGTCCCATATTTATTAAGATATTTTTTAAGATTCCTAGCTTCAATGATTGAAGCTTCGCCCATAAAGATAGAGTCATCCACAAACTATTGGTGGGAACAAACCTGGTTGGTAGATGAAGGTCTGAGACCTTTTAGATATCCTTTTTGGATGAAGTTGGAAATATATCTCCCCAAAGATTCTTCCATAATAAAAAACAACACAAGAGATAGGGGGTCTCCCTGTTTAAGACCCCTAGAAGATTTAAAGAAAGGACTGGGGGAGCCATTAACTAGAACAAAAAAGGTATCTAAAGAAACAAGATGTATCAATATATTAATATAATTTTGATTAAAGAAAAAGCCATCAGAGTCTTTTTTAAAAGTTATAGTCAACTCTATCATAGGCCTTAGAGAGATTAATTTTTAGAATGAACCCTTCTTTCCTAGCCATAACCAGAGAATGAATGTTTTTATAGATAGTTATTATCGAGTCTAGGATCTGTCTTCTTGACACAAATCTAGTTTGTTGTTGTGAAATAATCATAGGGAGAAAAATTTGGATCCTGGAATTAATAACCTTTTATATTATCTTATAAGTGGAGTTTCATAGACTAATAGGCCTAAAGAGATCCATTGCATCAGCCCTAAAATTTTTAGGGATAAGAGCAATGAAGGTAACATTGATTTCTTTTAAGATTCTCTTGGAGCCAAAAAATTATATGATAACATCCGTGACATCCTTTTTGAAAATGAACCAGTACTTTTGGAAGAAGAACATAGGATATCCATTTAGTCTAGGGGATTTTCTTCATTCAAAAGAAAAGACAACCTTCCTTATTTCTTCATTAGAGGGGATAGCATTAAGAAATGAGTTGTCATCTTCAGTGAGAATTTTTGGGATGCTCTCCAAAATTTCATGTTTATTATTTTGATCCAACATATTGTCCTAAGTTAGAAGACTAAAGAAAAAATCCTTAGCCTCCTTAGAGATATCCTTATCCTTCTCCACAAATTTATCATTCACCTTGAGTTTGGAAATTTTGTTTACTGCTTTGTGCTTTATGGCTGTCATGTGAAATTTTTTAGAATTTCCATCCCCTTCTTTTAGCCAAACATTTATATCTCTTTACTTCTGTAAAGTTTCTTCTTTATGAGCTATATCATGATATTTGATCAATAATTCACTCTCTTTCTCCTTTGGCACTCTCTTATAGCCATCTTTTTGAATAGTGCCCAAAATATCCTTTAATTCCATCAAAATATCAGCCTTAGAGGAAAAAATATTGCCGAAAGATTGTTTGTCCCAACTCCTGATATTGTCCTTGACATGTCTGAGTTTGTTAGTTAATCTATACATATCAGTGCCATCAATCTTGATTTGTCACCATTTTCTTAATTTATGAACTAGTTTAGGATGAATAGTCCACTTTTTTTTCAAATCTAAGGGGGAAATGCCTTCTCCTAGAGATTGGGTCAACAATGAAAGAAATAGAATAATGGTCTAACCCCATTCTAAAAAAATCAGTCAGAGAATAATAATAGTGTTGATACCAATCATTAGAGATAAGGGCCCTGTCAAGTCTCACCTGAACAAGATCACCACCTTCTCTTCTATTGGTCCAAGTGCATTTATCTCCCTAGAGGTCAGTGTCAGTCAGAGCTTGTCTAGTGATAAAGTTCATAAAATCAAGTCTTCTGTCTAGATTTGGCTGGCTACCACCATTTTTTTCCTCTTCCTTCAAAGGATTATTAAAATATCCCATTATAAGCCAACAATCATTCTCAAAAAGTTTTCTAACCTGATCAAGGTTATTCCAAAATTTTTTTCTTCCATTTTTAGTGTTAGGAGCATAGATATTCATGAGAACCCAAGTTGATCCATCCTTAATATGTTGAAATCTGATGCGTGGAAAATTATTTTCCTGGATAAGAGATTCTCCTTTAATAACATCCCCATTCTAGAAAGTGACAATACCTCCAAAAGCACCTTCAGAGTTCCCTCCACTAACAAAACCATTTAAAAAATAAATTAAGCTTTCAACCTTCTCCTTAAACATTTATGTCTCCTGAATCAACAATATATCTGGTCTGTTATCTCTGACCAATTTTCTAATTAAGTCCTTCTTATGAGGTTTATTTAACCCTTTAATATTCCAAGAGATGATCTTCATTTATTTTTGACTAGTCTAGACTGGGTGATGGTTTTCTGAGTACCATCTGCTATGTTCTTGATAGCCTCCTAGTTTCTTCTTCTAGAGTTTGGAGGTATCCTCAATGACACCTAGTTTCCTCCTACATCAAGATTATTGAGTCTTGTGTTCCTTGTGGATATAGAAACATTGTTTTTCTTTCCTTTTTCCCTCTCTACTTTAGTAAAAGTATCTAAGTCAAAATCAGGATTTCCCAACATGTTATCTATTTCTTCTTTGTTCTCCCATTTAGGCATATTCATCTCCTCATAGAATTACTTACCAATAGATGAGGAGTTCATAGATATATCAGAGAGCCCATGTCCTAGGACAATGTCATGTTTTTTATCCTCAAACTCTATCTCCCATTTATTTGGCTGCTTCTCCCCGTTCAAGTTGTTTGATTCTTCCTTCTCTTGGGTTATTGACTGATTTCCCTCTTCTAGCATCTCAATAGGCTTATCTTGAATTATATTATCCTCTTTATTTTAAATTTCTAGAGTATCTTGAACAAAACCCTCCTTCTGCTCAATCACATTGTCATTATCAGCCCGATTCAAGTCAATAGAGTCTATCTCACCTGAATCCTCCATATCATTCATTTTTGTTCATTTTGTCTAATGGTATCCTCCTCACTTTTGTCCTCCCTCTTATTATCTTCAGGTTTGTTACTCTCATCCATATTTTATTCTTCCTTCTTTGGGATAGAGCTAGATACTCCATCTGAAGATTCTTCACTCTTTCCAACTGGTTTCCAGACCTTCTTGTATTAAACCCTCTTTGTGATGTTAGCAGGACAATTTTTTGCCCAACAACCTGCCTTCTTGCAGCGAAAGAAAGAAAAGGGGATAGATTAAAATTATACCTTTTGAGTCCACCTCCCTACCTTAGATTCCATTTTGATTTTCTCAATAATTTCAGCTTTAGGTATGACTCCAACACATATTTTGGCATGTGTCAATCTTCTTCTTGACACAGTAACATGATCTATTGATAGTAGTTCACCAAATGAACTCGCTATCCCATCGAATACATCTTCATTCCAATAACCAAGAGGAATCCCACAAATCTTGACCTAGACAGGGACTTGTACCATGAAATCCTCATGAAGAGCCATATTTGGATACCATTTCTATAACACCATTGTGCTTTTCCCAATAATCCACAGTCCACTACTAATGATCTATTTCATATCTTCTTTGCAGGAAAAAAAGAAAGAAAGGTAGCCTTTGTTCATAGCAGTAACATCAACCTGTCCCTTAAGTAGCCATCTTTTCTTAACAAAATCTCTCACTACTTTGATATTAGGTCTAACCCCAATGAATCGACCAACAAAGTTTTCCATCCTTTTAATATTATGATCAAAAATTTGATCGGGAATGTCAATAACATATTTCCCCTCAGAAATACTTGAAATATTTCTAACAGGCAGATGAGTTGACTTACCTATTGGCCTGAATCTGAAAAGTGAAGATCATTTTGTAGCCTTAGTCCCTGTATTGTTTGGCACAACCTGTCCTTTGGGTCCCCAAAACCTGTGAGTCCATCTTTTTTCTTGTACTCTAGATCTTCCCCATCTGATTCAATAGGGACCCCCTGTAGTAGAAGGACCTAAACCTCTTGCATAGTTCCTGATCACGGAATAATTTTAAATTTGATTTCCTTCCTTTTCTCCCCACTCCGCTCTCCACTCCCCACTCACCATCACAATTAACCATAGACTATGCTGGTGATAGATAATGTCTAGGTTTTTTTGTTTCTTTAGATTTGGTTCTCTTTGTCTCACTCTGCTCTTCTCGGATCTATAATTCTTCTCTTAGATTTCAAAACTTGTAAAAAAAAGAAAAAATGGTGTTGGGTTGTATAAGGTATTTCCTTAGTCAAGCTCTAGGAGGATTCATCCTTACCTACAACAATGGTATATGCAAGAAACCCCGACTCTAAAGTAGAGATGCCGAATCAACAAATGTTATGTATTTGCTATAAATTCTCCTCTTAAAACCTTCATGAAATATTTATTATTGTAGAAGGGAGCTCATTCATGTATTCACTCATGGATAAAACACACGAACTTGATCTTGGATGCCATCTTCAATTCTTGAATCCTTCAATGTTAGATCTCCTCCCTTTCTACCTTGACAATAATTGAAATGATTTCTGAATGAGAGAGTGGATTGTGTGAATGAGTTTTTCATATGAGGGGGTGAGGCATCCTTTTATAGTGTAGGAATTTTCTACAACAGTCAAGTTCCTCAACTTAAAAATTAATTTCAATGCCAATGCTCCCTTTCTCTATCCATGCTTGTGGACACACGACAATGCTAGACAATTTTTCAGATTTTGAAGTCTTTACTCCTTAGTAGATCCATGACATTAACACATGTTGAAATGGAAGGATGTGAGAAATCCATCATGGAATCACTTTTGAAGGCTTCCCTCTACTTGACACATGTTAAAAATGTACCTCTAAGGCTCAAATGGCTTGTGCCCATGCATTATGGGATAAAAATATTTTTCAAAGGGCATTATGGGTATCAAATTTAAACGAAGAATTATGCTAAAAGGTAGAAATTAGGAATCCACAATAGGATGAATTAGCACGTTGCCTTCTTGTGATGGTGAACCAGTCGAGAAAAGTGTAGTTGGAATCCATGCCACAAGCATAAGAATTGATGATGAAAAATATTCGACATGAAGATGGTAGTAACCATTGTCATGATTAATTGATTGTTGTCAGCATGTAAAAAATATGGGAATGATCTATAAAATACCTAGTCTCTTTTGTAAAGAGAGGCAAGTTTTTTAGTAGAAAATCTTCATTTCTCACTAAAAGAGTCCATTGTTTATCTTTTAAAAACAATTCTGTGTTTAACAAGAGATGGATTCTATAAAATTTGTAAGGTGCAAACTATTATCTATTTTTAACATGATTGATCTTAATAAATTATGAAGACTATGCCAAAGTTTCCTTTCTTTTTCTTATTGTAACATGTTCAGGGATAATAATCTTTATATCAAGTCCTATTTACTAATGTCAGTTTCTTTATCTTCCACTAGTCTTGAAAAATTGTGGATAAGGTATGATTTTTGTTCTTCCACATTTCTTCAACTATTGAAAAGTTAGGAATGTATGTACTTTTACTAGACTCTTGTAGGAACTATTTCTATTGAGGAATTGAACACTTTTCTTTATGCCTTGTTCTGTATCCAACCCAAGAGGATTTACACCGCATCATTTCATTCCTTTCAAAAAGTGATACATCCCTATCTTGGAAATACATGTCTTTATTGGATCCTTGCAATCATTTACTAGGGTTATGATATGAACATTATGCCTTATTTTCTCGCCACTTAATGTGTTTTGTTTTCCTTTTCAGCAATAAAATGTTTGTGGTGCATCATATCAACTTCTATGAAGGTGATATATCCCTAAAATTGAAGAGTTTAAAGTATTCTAAAGGCTTTCTAGAAAGGAAAATGTTGCGAAAGATTTGTATTGGTGAATTTAACCCTAACCTAGCTCATACTTTAAGGGATCAAAAATATATCTTGAAACACTCGGTGAGACTTTTTTTGGACTCTCATTGCCAAATAATTAGTGCATTCTTTAGTATTTTGTGCTTAGAAGAAGTAATCAGAGCACTTGGTGAAGCTACATGCACATATGACTTGGAAAAAATAAAAGCATGGACTAGAGATTTTAATTTCCCCTTTGTTTAGTTACTACTGAATCTCCTCCTTCCTAAAGCTAGAATTGTCCAGATGTTTGAGTGCTATTATACAAATTTCAATGTGAAATGGAGGTAATCAAAGAAGAAAAATGAAGGTGTTGGTTTCAAAATCAACAGACTGGAAATTTCTAAGAGTATGCCAAGATCTATCCTTAAACCTCCCAACTAACTTGGCCAATGAACAAGATTTACAACACTAAGGTTAAACTCCCCTACACTTCAGGCTCTACAGGACCTAGGCAAATACACCTTCTCACCAACTGAATCTACTAGCTGATGCTTTTTACAGAAGAATCATATTTCCTACTTGTATCTTATTCCTAATCTCTATCTCAAAATGGAATGTAATCTTGAAATAGGTTGATTTAGTTACTAATTACTTGATCATTTCTAACTTATTAGTTATCTTTTTTCTACTTCTAGCTCTTTGATTCTCACTTACAACTATCTTAATTATTGCTTCTATTTATCTTCTATTGCTCCTACTATGATCTGATTTGTATTTTGAATAAAATTTATGTGTAATAGACCCGTGCCTTCTCTTCCTATGGGATACATAGTCATCCCCTTCTAGACCCTACATATAACTCTAAGAGACAATTTTTAAATCCTCCCTGTGGATGGATCTTTCAAATATCTAACCCCCAATATTATATAATTATGTCACCACCACAATTAGTCCAATTGAATTTGAATTTCCCGTGAAAGACCAATTAGACAGAAAACAAATAGATAAGTACTTCTCAAATGTATCTTGATACTCAAATTGATATGAAAACATATAATTTCTTCATAAGTGGATTTGAGATAGCAATCATTTACCTTAAATGATAATCAAAGAGAATTGATCTAGATAAAAATATGTTCTATAACACAATTGAGATTAAAAGAACTGATTTATATTACTTTAAAACTAAAACATACTTGCAGAGTGTATCTAATATTAGTGAATATTCCTATAAAAATAGAAAATGATCTTCCTTATATATTGAAGATATATGTCTTTTCAATGAATAAAAATATCTTTTAATACATAACACGTAAGCGTAACAAAGAAATAATTGTTTTTCAAGAGAAACAAATTAATTGCTCTGAGTTGATCAATGCAATCTTGATCTTTACACAATGATGTTAATGCAAAAATATATCATGGTGTATTCCCATTTTTAGAATTTATCATTGATTCTTATCACATGAGGCACCAAGTCTTCATCTCCTCCTATGTCTTTCATTGTCTCGGAGAAAAAAATTGTTAATTCAGCTTGCCATTTCTCCAGGGAAAGAAGTGCTCCACCATATATCATTACAGGTAGTATGGATGTCTCATCTCCCTCTAGCCTCTTCATTTCCTCAATCATCTCTTTATTAAATTTTATATTAATTTTAAGAAATTTCTTACCCCAAGTGAGACCATCTGGTAATAATGACTCCTCCTTTTGTATCCTCTCTTCAAACCTCTCTCGTAACTAAACATACTCCTTAATAGCTTTACCTATCCCTATGAAAGTGTTTCATAAGTGTGTAGAGTATGCCATTAAATCGATGTTTAATTATTTCACTCACCACCTTGTTCACTTTTCCTTCACTATTCTCAGTTATGTTTGTCAACTTCTTGTCAAGCTTTTGTGCCTTAAACCTACAAAATGTAGCATCTTGTAAAGAAAATAGCACCCTTTTCTCTTGTTCAAAATCAACCGAGGTCTCTCCTCTCTTGATGGTATGGGTATCATTCTCTCTTCCAATAAATTGTGTCTATCTCTCCTTCCATTTCTACTTCTCCTCCTTAGAATTCTCATATAAAGCCTTATATGTATTTATTTATCTAACCAACTACTCAACCTGGGCTTGATTTAATTGTGCAACATCCAAATTTAGTTTTGTAGTCACTCTAGGATTAGTCCTTCCCACTTGCTAGATCATCAAATGCACAAATGCTTCTTTAGTATGTACCAGGACGGGAATTTTTTCCTTAGGATATAGAGCACGCTGCAATAAAACCTTTTGGTCAGGGTCATATCCGGAACCAATATAGATCCTATCCACTTGATATAGCATCATTCTTCTTTCTGGATTCTATTTCTTAAAAATAACTATCAAGCACAATTGCTGATTTCATATGCCAACATGGAAAAATAATCACTCCAATACCTTTTAAAATCTCCCTCCCTCTATGAGGGGTCATTTCATTCACCTCTTTTTCAACCTCAACTTGCAATTCTCCTAACAATTCCTCATTGTTTGTTGTGTTTTCTGACATCTCTCTATGTAGCTTGCCTTTATATTAGTATAAAAATGATTTGAATTATTAAGTGTTAATAAAATATTGATATGATATGAACTCCCCATGATTAAGAATTCTTTCATCCTAAATTTTCTTTGTTTGTATTTGACCCAACATGATTTCATCAGATAAATCATTATGCATTTCCAATGATGGCTTTTGAGTAGGTGATTCTTCCCTCATAGGATCATCATTATATCCAAACTTAACTATTGACTCCGGTGAATGGTGGGCCAAGGGTGTCACTGCTGCTCTTATATCTCTTGGTTTGTCTCTGAATACATACAAGGGAACATTATCAGGAATCTCCTCCTTATGCTCTATCATCTTTTATGCTTTGATCACAAGATTTTCAATATCCTTCAATACTTGCAAATTAATTTTGTTCCAGTTTACTTTCCACTCATAAGATTTGGAAACTTTTTCATAAATATCTTTCTTTTTTGTAGTTTCTTCTCTCTCCATATTCCTAATCAAATCATCAATTAACATAGGATCATGCTCAAATGTATTTAGCTTTTGAGAAGCCTTTTCCTTCTAAATATATCCTTTTTGATTGACATTCCTTCTAGGGTCACCTACTGACAAATGATAGTTGTCTAATTCAAGATTAGACAAATCACAACTCTTGGTACTCTTCACCATGAAATATCCAAAGGAAAAGGATCCAAGCATTATAGAATCTTAGCTGTAGGAACTAAGATTCAGAGTGCTAGATGTGGATAACTTTATGATGATCTCAAGATAAGCCAACCTATTAGGAACAATTTTTGGTAGATCATAGAGGCATCCCTCAAATCCACACACCCTTATCTTGGTATATTCCTTGAAGGCATACCAATCACCCTAGTTTTGCTCTATTACACTCTCCTCAAAATCCTTGAGCCTAAGAAATATTTTTATCTCCAAGGTCAATGTGTGATCATAGGACCAAATCAACAATTTACACAATTGTTTAACAAATTGTTCTTCAAAACAAAAATATTGATAGAAATAAAATCTTTGATCCCGGATAGATAGCCACAACTGCACAAGCTTACAGAAACTAGCTTTATCATACTCCCTAATTGGAAGTTCATCCATCCATAACCCCATTTCTTATCCATTGTATAGGATCATGTGATTTAAAGGAGAATAATTCTTAAAATACATCTGACTTGAGTCATTTTTCATCTATTCCAATAAGTGGTTGATCTATTTTGTCAAGTAAACAACATAATTAAAACCATAGGCATCCTGTGTCTATACAACAACAAATAAATTAATATCAGTATTGTTCATCAATGGAGGATATTTAATCCCTAACACCTAGCTTTCTATATAATAGGTATATTTTACATATGTATGTAATAGATTCACATTAAATGGAGGCTTTTCCTCTTCTTTGAACACACAGAGGGCCCTTTCTTTTCTCAATCTATGCAATGGAAATCCACCTCTTATATGCACTTTCAAAGGTGAATTACTCCTCTCTTTTCTTTTGTATATCAATATGATTTTCATAGTCCCACTCTAAATAAAACACTTGCTCAATGTATTCTTTAGTTATTAGTAACACAGGGTTCCCCTTATAATCATAGACCATTTTTGTTGTTGGTTTGTACTTCTTAAGATGACTTGCATTAATTTAGTATTCACAAAAATGTTTGGGACAACCAACTTCACCAAATTCAATTTCTAGGGGTTGCTCACTAGTTTGGCTTCATTTATTTTCTTTTGATGCAACATAAATAGATCATGTCCTCTTAATTTTATCTAAATGTTTCCAAGATCTTCAAATTAATATTCAAATCACTCTTCTACAAGTTTAATTCTTTTTTACCTTTGTCTAGATGAGGAAAATTGATCTACAGGTCTTGGTTTAGAGGCCTACCCTTCCTTTTCTGTCTCTCAGGTTTTATATTCTCACCACTTTTTTTTAGAGGGGTCTTTTTTTTCTTCTTTTCCCTAGGTTTTTTTAAACATGAATCCTCCATACTAAATTAGAGAAATGAACCAGTGAAGTTTCAATAACCTACTTGATTTTCTGCTTGTTTGAATTGTGCTTGTCTACAAATGCTTCACTAGTCTTTGCTCGATCAACACCAAATTATGCTTCCAAATGATTACAACAAGTGAATTTATTTTATACAATATGGTATAAATAATTTACTCTTGTGTGGTACTGCAACAATTATTAATGCTCTGATTTCAAATCTCTATGTTGATGTTACCTTTATTGACAATGTGTTACTCACTTAAAATGTATTTCTTTTCATGGTTTTGATGAAGATCTTATTTTCTTCTCTGATACCATTTTCTTTTTTATAGAAAAAAATTGATGAACTAACCTCTTGTTACATTGATGTGAGTTTATATAGTTTTATGCTATGATATCTTTGATTAGACCATCAATTATTTCTTTGAAAACGTCATTTTTGATATAACTTTTACTCTTGTGTTACCTTTCTTTTATTTTATTGATTCACATATTTCATCTATAAGAAGTTCCAGTGAAATAAATATGCCTTATATCATTGTCCTTTTGTTAATGGAAGCCCTTCATTTTCTGATCCTGTGGAATGCTTTATCAAAAGCTTTGTTTGTTCGATGAGTTTTATTAGTGGAAAAAATAAACTACTTCTTCGATATAGATCCTTTCAATGAAACTCAAACTTCAAATTAACATATTTTAGTTTATTAGACATCACTTATTTCTTTGATAAAATTTTTGGTGTAAATATTTGAGCCTTTCATCGATATAGACATCCTTCGATAAAAGTCCTCCTTTCAAACAAACCCTTTAACCTATGTTAGAAGTATGCCCTTTTATTGATACCTTTTTGGTTTTGGTAGAGATTGATGGTTGTCACATCGAGATGAAATTTTGATTTAAAAATGATTTTGAAGTGTCATTTAATCCTTTATTTAATGTCCTCCTTTTCATTGATAATTTTCCTTTTCGGTAAAAGTTAGACCCTCTCCTATCAATAATGATCATCTATTACCCAGCGAGGAAACGTTTTGACGAAACCTCCCCTTTTGGAAAAACATATTTATCTTTGTTAGACCCTTTAGTTTCATCAAAATACCATTTTTCATAAAATACACATGAGTCTTCCTTAACAAGGGATTCTACTTAAGTTACTCGTCCATCAGTATAATTCCTAGTTACCCCATCGATAAAATAAGTTATGATGAAATTCCTCATTTCAAAGTAATCTTTTCCAACTTGCTAGATAACATAGTTTCATTGAAATGCATTCTTTTTGATAAAACCATATATGGGTTTGTTCAACATTACTCATTTTGGTGTAACTTGATCTTTTGGTTGATCCCTTTTCTACTTGACTGATGGCTAGAATTCTTCGATAAACATTGATGTGATAAAATCAAATTTTGTCTTATCAAAATGCTGCTGACCGTGTTACTTATCATTTGGTTTCAATGAAGCACAATATTTATTTGTTAGAAAATTCATTTGAATTTGAATCCTGTTGCCAAAACCTATAATTTTTTACAAAATGAAATATACTGTACTCCTAAGGAAAAAATGTGTTGATTTGTAAGGTACATATGGGAAGTACGAAATTAGACCTTGCCCACGGGTAGGTATTGCTATTTTTTTAAGAATTTTTTTGTAGCTTCTACCTATGTCAGGACCAAATACAAAAGTGTGGTGATGAAAAGTGACAACGAGAGAGGGATATTTAGGAATTCTAAATTCTATTTTGACCCCTAAATTTTCCAAAATCTAAGGATCCAACAATGAATTTGTCTAGGGATGAGGTATTCAATGAATAGTTGCAAGAATTCATAAACATCTCTAGGAGAAGCAAACCAAAAAGGATGTAGAGAACATGGAATGATTGGGTGAAATATATACAAATAGGGTGGTAAAAATGAATCCTAATCTACTGCGCATGAAAAAGATTTCCTTTTCTCAATAAAAGAAGTGTTTCAAGAATTGTCCATGCATTGTGAATTCTTGTATTTATCCAGATGTGTTTTACAAGTAATATGAGTTCTCACCTCATTTTCCTATAATTACATATGATCCAATCCATAGATCCTCAAACTTCCCATGCTTCCCTTTATCCAAATTTCTGGCATTCGACATGATAACCCATTCTCCTTCCTGAAATTTACTATCATAAAGTTTCTTATCATGAAGATATTTCAAATACTGTTGAATCTTGGAATTGTGTTATTGAGCTTCTCTTCTCACCTCATCCAATTATGCTAGTTGTACAAACATTTCTTCCATAAGATCGAGTAGCTCTATTTCTTCATCCACAATAAATTTGTGAATTGGAAGCATATTTTCCAATGGTAGTCTAGCTTTTTTTTCATACACCGGTTCTAATGATCATATTTTGTCATTAGTATACAAAGGAAACATTTTTTGAACCTTCGATAACATGATCACCGAAAGATAGGTTTACAATGCAACCCGACATAGCAGTTCATAGAGGTCACCGGAACTAGTCTTGACCGATAGAATGATGATAGTATAAAATAACAGACAGTCTACAGAGCAACCCGAGAAGAATAATATCTACAAGGAAATCACTGATGAAAGACTACAGAGCAACCCGAGCACCAGTCTACCGAGAGACAACTTTATTTCTGAGAAATGTGGATCTGATTTACATGTTAGATAAAACACTTGAGTTTTATACTTATCTTTATGCTTATCTTTAAAACCATTTCTTGAGGGACAAGTAAAGCACATGTAATTTTTTTAATCAGTCTAACTGATTGAAAACATGCAAACTAGGAGATCAAGGTCAAGTTGTAAAATTTTGATCATAGAGTTTTTATTGTAAAGCGTAAAACCTAGATAGGTCAATATTTTGTATAAATAGATGTAGAAATCAATCAAAGATTGATGATTGTAGATGCAATAGACATCTATGGATTAGACAGAGAGTTTTATGCAGAAGGAAAACAAAAGAAGAAACTAGTTATGAAGAACAATATTCAAGGCTACCGAGCATAATAGAGGTATCAATCAATCACTATAGGTGATACAAATACATTGTGAACTTAAAGGATCTATACTCAACAATTCAAGATTTCATATAATCAGGTCAATAAGTATTTTTGACTACATTCTAACAAGTGTAGTAAATAGAAGAAATCCTTTAAGAAGGCGGATTTAACAATCCTTATGAAAATATCTTAACCGAGTGCACACTAAATAGTGTTTATAATTATCTTAACCGAGTAGACCTAACCAGTCTAAAATGTTACTCCTAATAGGGTAATATCATCAAAAGTGATCAAACTTGTAGCCTTAACCGACACCTTCCATTCTGTAGATAGTGAAGCTTTGTGGGTTTCATCCCCACTGTAGTTTTTACCTTCTAAAAAGAGTTTTTTGCGTTATAAATTCTTGTGTCATGTGTACTTACAGTTCATGAATGTTTCTATGAATGTTTACATCTAATTAATTTTATGATTTGATATTACATGCATACGATATAATAGCATCTATGGTCGGTAATGCATGGAATTGATTACTAAAGGATTAAGGGTTAAATTGATAAAAGTTTTAAGGGTACTGATTCACCCCTCCCCTCTCAATACACACCATTCCATTATTCCAACAGGTTCATATTGGATTTACTTGTATATTTCTTGGTGGTGATCAATCAACCCATAATGCTAAATTCAGTTTTGAGTCCCAAGCTCTCTTATTGTTATCAAGCATTCTCTTTATGATCCTAAAATTATTTTTGTTACTTGATTCTCCCTACCCATTTCCTTGAGGATGATAGCTTGAAGTATATGAGATTGTGATGCCATAATCCTCACAAAAGGTATTAAATTCATCTAATCTGAAAAACATGCCGTTGTCAATTATAAGTCTAGAGGTTACTCCAAATCTCATCAAGATTTTCTCCAAGAACTTAATTATTACTTTACTAATCACTTGTTTAGTGGGGATAACTTCCACCAACTTAGTAAAGTAGATAGTGGTAACCAATATCCAACAGACCAATGATGATCTCCACTTGAATTTTCTACAATTTCTCCTATGAAATCAAGACCCCACTACTAAAAAGGTTCATCTACATGCATTGGTCTTAATGGAAACACTCCATGATACTTCAATTTTCCTAAATTTTTTTGGCAAGCCTCACATATTCTAACATACTTTTATGCATCATTGAGTACACAAAGCTAATAATAGCCTTCTTTAAGTATTCTATGGGTTGTGGTTATAGCAAAAAAGTGACAACTATAAACTTCATCATGTGTTTCTTTCAATACCTTTTATGATTGATCATCATCCAAACATAGTAATAATACCCCATCTTGATTCTCCCAAAACAAGTCTCCCTTAATGAGAACATATTTGGAAGCTTTCAATTTCAAAGATCTCTTCTGATTATCATTCAAATTTTTTGGAAACTTTATGTATTTCAAATAATACACTATGTCTTTGCACCAAGAAACTCTTTCAATACTCATAACAAAATCTTCCCATGTTACATTGTTCACTTGCGCTACCTCTAGATTGGTTTCAGCCATCAATTTTCCTAACCCTTGTCCTCTTACAAGCTTGATTATCTTAATATTGATATTAAAATCTTTCACTTGGTTGATCCATATGCATCTTCTTCCTACCACCTCTATTTTTCTAAAAATATCCTTTACTACTCCTTTAGGGACATAGGCTACTACTTCAGCTCCAACCAAGTATGGTCTAAAAGATTTCATTTCTTTAACCAATGCATATGACCATTTCTCATTAATTTCATACTTCAATTCAATAGCTTGTTAAGATTTTAATTAAAAGGAAATAGGTTTCTCATGGCCTTCTTCATTCTTTTGTAACATGACAACAACAATTGTATAATATGAAGAAAAAGAGAAAATTTGGAATGGTTTGAAAACTAAAGAGATTTCAACATAGGAGCCTCCTTTATTTCTCTCTTGATAGCTACAAAAGAATCAAGGGCTTCAATAGTCCAATCCAACTTATCTCCTTTCTTCAACATTTTAGAAATTGGTTTCACAATCTCCACAAAATCGAAAATAAATCTTCTTACAAAATGGATTTGCGCAAAAAATGAATGTATAGCCTTTACTATTTTGGGAATGGGATATTGTCAATGGTAGCAACTCTCTTAAGATAATTTTTTACTCCTTCCCTAGACACAATATTCCCTACCAAATTTCCCTTAGTAGCACCAAAATGACACTTTTTTGGGTTTAGTGATATCCCATACTCAAGTGCCTTCAAGAATATTTTCTCCAAATGATTACAATGATGTTCAACCATCTTTATGTATGTAGTGTGATCATCTTGATACACCACCATGATTATATCAATTAATTCTACAAATTCCACATCCATGGCCCTCTGAAAAGTAGCTCCAACAATTAGTTAGAAAAAAAAGGGATTCTTATATCAACATATGTGCCCCAACGTGTAGTGAATGATGTCTTCTACTAATATGATTTTTTGACCTTGACCTATTTGTACCCCAAGAAACCATCCATAATAGATAGAAATTAACACCCGGTGACCTTTTGCAATAAATATTGCATATTTGGAAGGGCGTAGTTGTCTTTTAAGGAAGAAACATTTAAGTTTGTACAATCCACACATAACCAAATGTATCCATTCTTATTTCCAACCAAAACCAAGTTAGACATCCACGTGGAATGCCTTATAGGTTTGATAATACCACCATCTCTCAACTTCATAAGTTCTTCGTGCATCTTAGTGGCCAATGTAGGATTAGTTGGTTTCTGTTTCTTCCTGAATGGTTTAGCGTCATGTTTCAAAGGGGTTTCATGCTGAAATAAATCCTCCCAGTATGCTTTTAGATCATCATAAGACCAAGAAAACACATCTGTATTTTCTTAACAATGCTATCAGATTCTCCCTAATTATTGGAGTGAGTCTTTTTCCAATGTACACATCTTTAGGAGAATTTTCTGTCTCCAAATTTATCTATTCAACATCTTCCTCTTTGACCGGTGTTTCTTTAATATCCTATGTTGTCATCTTTATCAAAGACTCTTTCTAGAGCTACTAGCCCCTTGGGAATTTTATTTATCTTCAATTGACCCACTTCATTCCCAAATATAGTCTCCTTTCCATCAATCTATTCAACATAGGAATTGAAGTCTATTTCCTGTGACTCATACTTATCTTCACAATATAAAAAATTTAACTAGTCATTATCATCCTCAAAGAATTTCCAGTTATAGACATTATCAGGCACAAATGGTCTATTTTTTATTTTAACTTTTGATATGCTACTTAGTGCTGCATCATTTTGTTTCAAAGCAACATTACCCAAAAAATATTCTATGATGTTTTTTGAGTGATCAACCCAATCCACTGAAAATGTAGTGAATATTTCTATTGTGTCCCAAACTTCATTTATATACTATTCGAGTCTTGTATTTTTTTGATGAATTTAGATCTTATCTGTGACACCACTAGTTTCAAATATCCATGTACACTAAGTAATTTGATCCCATGTTTGCAGGATAATTTTAAACCTAAAAGGAAAGCTTCATATTCTTCTACATTATTAGTACATTCAAATGTCAAGATGAATGAATAATTGGAAGTCTTTCCATCCAGTACCCAAGTACACAACTAGCGTTACTTCTTCTTCTTTCTTTCTTATTACATGGATATCATCTTTTTGTTCCTTACTTTGCTCTTTAGGAACGACATACATCACCTTTATAGTTTTCTCCCTATATTCAGGAAATCTCATCATCTCCAACAAAGGGTCCGAGACCTTCATCTGTGACAAAGTATTGGTTATGTCAAATGATGATACATTTGTACCTTGAATGGGCTTCACCAATTTAGTTTTTCTATAAGTCTCATTACTAGATGGTTTGACAAGTTTGGTACTGTGGACACCCTAAAATGGACAGGCTTGTGACTTTACATTAAAAATACTAATTTTCATCTATTAATTAATGGTTTTTTAATCATTAATTAATCATATATTTTCCTCTAAATTCATTCCCCAAATCATCTAATAAAATTCTCAAAATTAATTATATAATTAATTTTATTTAATTAAATAGTTTTAATTGATTAATTACAATTAATTGATTAATTAAACTCAATTTCCTATAGTTTAAATTCAAATATTTAAACTTACTAATTAAATTCTTTGAATTAAATTAATTTCAATTAAATTAATTTAATTTCATCAAATAAAGAAATTCTTAATAAAAAAGAATTCAATTATCTCACATATTGAAAACAATTATTAAATAAATGAATTAAATATTCATTTATCTTCAAAGAGATAACTCCAAATAGATCACATGGGTTACTCCACCCATCTCTCCAGTCCACATGGGTAACTTCACCCACCTCTTCAGTTCAAAAAGGTAACTCATAATTAGCTCTTCAGTTAACCAAACTCTATCTCCTCTTTACCAAATAAAGAGGTGGAGTTTACTGAGGACCTCTCCTGTTTCTTTTGATCTCAACCATTCATCTCCCCATCTCTGGGATTGATCTCAATTGTTCATATCATCACCAACTCCTATATAATAAACCCTTCATAAACATTTGAAGGGTCCAGGATTTCAAGCTCTTGTGCACCATTACTCTGCCAGTTTGGCTCTAGCATTCAAGCCATCTTGCGACCACACACACACATTTCAATTATCAAATTCTTGACACTTCTCAAGTCATAGACGCTGCCCCACCAATACTGAGCATCAAGAACATCATTTCGAAAGGAGTAGAGAGAAACAATAGAAGCTTCAAGCATCATGGGGTTTGCATTTATTTGTCTTCCTTTCTCTTGCTTGTACATTTTATTGATCACGTTTCTAGTATTCATTTAGTAGTCATTATAAGCTTGATTTGCATTCATTTGTGAAATTTTTTCTACTAACACTCACCTTTGGAAAGTTGTGGGAATCGAAAGAAGAGGCATACATTTTGGTGAACCCGACATGAACAAATAGCCCAAATATCTCTTGCAGACAAAGAAATGGATTGATCAACCATGACCGTATGGTCGTAATTTAAAAATCTGAGTTTTCTTTGATATTTGTTGTATTTCGCAATTGCTAGAATTTTACCGCAATCAAAAGGACTGTGCCGCAATCAACTGGTTTAATATCGCAATTGATTGCAGGATTTTGTAGTTATTTTGTCCATTTCTTATCTTCTTTCCTCTGATATTTTTCCGCAATCGACCAATCCATGCTGCAATCACAAGAATTTTGCCACAGGTTCTCGATCTGTGCCGTAATCAACAACATTTTGCCGTAGTTGCCAGTTATTTACCACAATTGATAGAAAATTACCGCAATTGACAGAAAATTACCGTAGTTGACAGAACTTTATCGTAGTTGCAAGAAGATTGCCGTAATCATAGAAAATATTGCAACATCAGATCCAAATCTTTTGCCTGTCTGTTTCTAAATTGACATTCTTTTCAGTTTCTGTGTAGGATTGGATCAGAATCATCAAGGACAGAGAAGGGTAAGTTTGGTAAGCATCCTTCGTTATTTCAAAGTTACTTATATTCTTATTTTTATGAATAATCCTTTTTGGTACTAACCTGTTTAAACAACAAAAAACTAAAAGGAATTCATTTGTTGATTTGGGTTTAAAAAGAATAGTGCTTGCAAAACATATCACACCTCATATTTTGGATTTGGGCTTAAAATTGATGTGGGGTTTAAAACTGAACAAAGGCAAAGAATCTCTCAATTTGGTGCATTAAAATTGAACAAGCAAACAACACCTACTTTTGGGCTTAAAATTGAACATTTGTGCTTGTATGGTGGTGTAGCTTAGTTCACATTTCAAAATTTAGAGCTTAATCGATTTACCTTGTGTCTTGAGTTTTGGGTGCACTTGCACAAACTATTAAATTACAAACCTTTATACTTTTTTGGAAAGGCTTGTCTGGGGAATGCGCTTCTTCCTCAGAGAATGACCTTAAACCGGTAATCCTTTCGATCTGTATATAAACAAGGCGCGAACCAAAGTTTCATCTTATCTAGCCAAGCTTGGGTGAGGCGTGTTGATGATAGTCTAGATCAGGTGAATATCCCTAAGGAGCCAGCGTGATCAACTAGGCTCTTAAGTGAGTCACGCATGTACAAACCGATCGGAGAGACACCACAGAACCTTACTACAACCTTGTTAAATAGAGGACAACCTATTTAACCTCCGAACAGATACCTTATTATAGTGTAAGGGGTTGCAAAATTTCCTCCCAATATTCCCAACATATGTGTCCCATGGTATTTGTGTAGTGAAAGAGATCTTCACTCCATGACAACAATACTTGGAAATGGAAAAAACACGGGCACTTACGTCATGGACCTTCGTGTCCTAGTAGTGTGACAATTTCTGTGACCTAACGGACATTCAAGCATTGGGCCTATAACATTTTATTTTGAAGCCATTTGACCTAGATTAATCTGACTGTTCTTTGTTGAGACCCCGTGATAACCTTGCAACTTGAAAAAGTTGTAGAACATACACAATTTCAGTCTTCATTCTTCAAAACACAGTGTCTATTGTGCTTTTCTCTTTGATTAGTTTCTAAAAATGCAAAACAAAACATCCAAACTATCAAAATGAGTCAAACATGTTAAAGTCTAGGGTTGTCAATGTCAACTATCTTGCAAGTCAGAAGCATTGTGTGATAAACTACCACAATCGACTAGTTATTTTACTGCAATCGGTAAAATTGTACAACATTTGACCATATATAATATATTCCTGTTCTGACCTAAAACCTTGAAAGAATTCTTCATTTGGTGTCAAAAACTAGTGTCTATCCCTGGAAAATGTGAAGAACATTGTGTGAATCTCTAAAACATTAAAGATTACCCTTTCTCTATAAAGCACGATTATTGTCAAAAACATTGTTAGTTCGAAAGCTCAGACTTGAAATATCTTGATCTCATCCTATCAAACATCATCATCTTTACCAAATTGACTTTGTCCAAGACAAAGGTCAGAAAATCTTATCTTTTATCATCACCACTTTGAGATCAAGTTATATCAAAATCTGTCCTTAGAATTACCCTTGTCCAAAACATAACTTAGATTTTTTTCTTAGAAAGGATCCTCTTCTTTGTTTTCTTTATATCACTTGTTTTAGTTACAAAACTTGGACCGCACTATGTCTCAAACACCTCATGGAGGACCTTACACAAGCTCTAAGGCTAGAGCTCAACCAGATGATTCATATATCAACCGTTTCCCCACTTGGGAAATAGAGCAAGAGAACAATCCCGTCATGAACACTAGTTCTGCTCTATTCATTGAATAGCCCCGTGGGGCAGCCTTTTTCCAAGATATCATAGAAGAAGAAATTGAAGATGTGGAACAAGATGCTTACTCCAAAAAAGTAGTTGACACTGTTGTAGAGAGGAACCCTGAACGTTACTTGGCCATGCTAATAAAGAAGGGAGTCAAACTCCCTGGTAAATTTAGTGTATCAACTATATGGCCCGAAAACCCTCTCACAGGTCAAAACACTACTCACACTCCTCAGACACTACCTGTTGTGTCACAGATCTATCCACCATTAGTTTTACCCGCATCAACATAGATTGTATCTAATCAAACCAATGACCCGACCCAGGCCAACACATCATCTACTCAAGGCATGACAGGCTTGCAACTAAGTGCACCCATGGTCACTAGTATGCCTCCATGTTTGGTCTCATGGCTAGCACAATCAAGCTCTCATGCTATGCCTTCCATCCCACCAAACACCAACTACTCTAAAACTATGCCGCTACTACAATCAATTCACACTAACCTTTGTATCAACACATCATGCCCGCAGGGATCCATCTCTGCAGGAATGACTTACAGTCAAGACCCACCCAAAGCTACATCTTTGACCATTCCAACACCAATCCAACCTCCACAACATAAACCCTCACTTCAGTTGCCTCAAAACCAACCCCCACAACAACAACCCCAGCTTCCGTTGCCTCAAAATGAACCCCCACAATAGTAACCCTAGCTTCAGTTGCCTCAAATCCAACCTTCGCAACAACAACCCCAGCTTCAGTTTCCTCAGTTCCAACCTCCACAACAGAAAACCTAGCTTCAGTTGCCTCAAATCCAACCTCAGCAACAACAACCCCAGTTTCAAACCCAACCTTAGCAACAGCAATACCTACCCCAACATTATCAACCCCAATTTCAGTCACAACAACAAACACATCATAACCCACCATGGACTACTCATGTCCCTCCAGTTACCAATCACTCAGTGGGGAATCAATATCAAGTCCCTAGGATGAAATCCTATGTTCCTACTCAAGGGACCCAGAGGCGCAGCCTCATACCCACCACGACACAAAGAAATGTCCACATGCACCAGCCTCAATATCAAATGGACATGCTAATGCAACAAATGCAAACCCTTTAAACCCAAATGATGGATATGCAAAATTAGGGGCAAACTAAATCCTATACCACAGAGGACTTATACCCATACTCCTTTAAACATTCTCTTCAAATGTCTCCATTCCCAAACCACTTCTTGGTGCCAAAATTTGACAGATACAGGGGTAGTACCAACCCTATTGAGCATATCTGAGAGTTCTTTGCTAGTTGCATCGAAGTCGCTCATGATGAGACATATCTAATGCAACTATTCCCACAAAGTTTAGCTAGACCAGAAATGGAATGGTTCTCACACCTACCTCATGGCATTCAGTCTTGGGGAGAATTGGCTGAAAATTTCATAGCTCACTTCCACCATAACATCGAGTGCAAGGTCAGCATCAAGGACCTTTGCAACATTAAACAAAAAGATGGAGAGTCTTTTGTGAAATTCCTATAGAGATGGAGGAACAAAGAAAACCGTATAACATATGATGTGCCCAAACAAGACTTAATAGTCATGTTTGTTGACAATTTGATCCCATACATGTCATTCACAACAGAGTTATAGTTAGCTCCAAACTTCACACAACTCATCGAAAGAGGAGTTTGTTGTGAGCAGAACTTGGTCAAACGAGGAATCCTTGTAGATCCCACACAAACAAACACAAATATAAATGCAATGGAAAAAGCTAAGTGGTGGAACAAGAATAAAAATGTCACTAGTGATGGGGTCATTGATGTAAAGACAGTCAACTATGCGCAACCCAAGGTGTCACTGCAAGGCACACCTGTGGCAAACCAAAACCCCACAGGGCCCACTCAAAAAGCATACACCCAAAACCAACCTCCCCCTGTACAAGTAGCTGCTGTGTCAAATAGTCAACAATAGAACCAACGCAAACCATGGTTTCAATTCCAACAATGAGATTTCACACTGTTAGGAGAGCCGATAGAATCAACTTTACACAAGTTGATACAATCAAACACTATCAGTCTCCCAGAAATCAAGGACTTTGAACAAGATGAAAACAAACCAAGGTGGTATAATGACAAATATTTTTGTGAGTTTCATCGAGTCAAGGGGCACAAAACAACCAACTGCTATTGATTGAAGCATGCTATTCAAGATTTGATTGACACAGGGATCATTGATGTGACAAATACTCAAACCAAAGGCACAAATGATCACACCATTTTCAATGATACCTTCCATGATCACCACAAGGGAAAAGCCTCAAGGTCTGGTGGACAAACCAATAAAGTTAACTATACATAAGCCAATAGTGATAATGTCATAAATTGCCTAAATCCTTCAGATAACCATGTGGCTACAATCACTATCAGGGACCAAGGTAACAATTGCACTGTAACTATGCATCGTGCTAGAGTCATCTTGCAAGGAGTACCATCCCCAAATACTACATCAGCTAATCCTAAAGAAAAATCGGATCCACAAACAAGCATAGTGGACCAACTAAAGCGCACACCTGCCCAGATCTCCATGTTTGACCTCTTGCGCATATCTTTGCAGCATAAACTGTCACTTGACCAAGCACTTCAAAATGCAGCTATCCCAAGGGACATAACACCCGAAAGCTTCCAAATGATGGTCAACCATATAGCAGCTAACAAACATGCCACATTCATAGACCGTGATGTGCTACTGCATAAACCCTTGCATAATGATCCTCTACACTTACTTGTCTAGATCCACAAAAGTGTTGTCCATAGGGTCCTTGTTGATGGTGGAGCTGGGTTAAACATTTTTGCTCTAAAGTTAATCAAGCAACTGGGTTATTTAGAATCAAGCATTGATGTCACAAGGAGGATAAATATCAGAGCCTATGATGAAGAGGAAAGGTCCTCTAAGGGTATTATCATTCTACCTATTTTCATTGGACCTGTGGTAAAAAACACTCCCTTCCAAATCTTAGATCTTGAGTTGGGATACAACATGTTACTAGGGAGACCTTGGATACATGAAATGCAAGCTGTACCATCAACATACCATCAATGCATCAAGTTACCTCACTAGGGAGAGGAGATCATCATAGAGGGAGATCCCAATCCCTTCCAATATTGCAATGCAGTCCAAATCAACACCGATAACCAGGTACCATCAAACCAAGATGCAAGCATCCTATCCTCTTCAGATTCAAATCCCAAAGATGTTACACAAGCAGTGGGAAAGATAGTCATTAACTAGGATGCAAGTATCTCCTCCCCTTCAAATTAAAATCTTAAAGATGTCACAGAGAAAGTAGGCAAGATATCCATCACAAACAAGGGATGTGGTGAATATAGATATGAAGAGGCTTTTACCATCACACACATGCCTCAAAGCCCAAGAACTCACGGTATGCCACAACCTGTTATTGAAATAGAAACTCTATAGTCGGTTCTATTTAGATGTCCACCCACAACCTTTGTCCAATGGGGAGACACAGTAGAAGAGAATCCTTTTGAGAAAGACATCAATACCTGGTTATACCGAGACTCCCCTAAAACAATCTGACCACCATTACCCTTGTCAAGATATGGTAATGGATACACAATGATACAAAGATTTGGGTATGATGGAAAAACCGAGCTGGGGGAAAGACAATAAGGAATATATGAATTGCCTCTACCACCAACCCAAAGAAACACAAGAGGTTTGGGCTATGGACAACAAAGTACTAGTTTGGTGATCCAAGAAATTCAAGTCAATCAAGAGAAAGTAGCAGAGATGCACCGGGGGCACAACACTGAGCATGTCCTAATAAGCAACATATTAGCACCGAAGAGGGAAACACACAGTCCCAAGTAAACCTACACATATAAATCGATGATAACCAAGGAAGTGAGACATCAGATGAACATTCCTTTGAGACAGACTCCCATGAGT
The DNA here is from genome assembly GCA_018584345.1 of Thuja plicata. NCBI lineage: Eukaryota > Viridiplantae > Streptophyta > Pinopsida > Cupressales > Cupressaceae > Thuja > Thuja plicata. Next base: position 267,777 of record MU224943.1, read on the forward strand.
ATGAGTGGAGATCCCTCCATGATTCCAAAACGTTAATCCCTTATTTTTTCCCTCAAGCCGACATTATCATAAATCTAGCAAACCTATTTGAACAACTGACCATTACCAAATAGCCCTGTATAGACAAACATGTCATCTATCATACATCAAGTGGTGCATCCTCATCATAGTCAAATTTTGTAGGCACCATATCCATGGTCCCTTTTAGTCAACCTGAGCCAAACAGTAGGTAAAGTGTTTGTCTTGTACACCCTGAGCTTATAGAATGGGATCAACAAGGACCACCAGATCTAGATGTCTTCAAGAATGACAAAGCAATAGCTCATTTCATGGGACTAAGGGAAGGCATTCCGTCAGGAGATCACAAGGTAGGATTCTCCATTAACCTAGATAGAGCAACATATTTCAGGGAGGAAGCTCCTCTTTCCAGTCCACAAAAGAAAAAATAACAAAAGAGTAAAAAGCTAAAAGAAGACGTATCTTCTAGCAAAAACCTCTCTGAGGTGCTAGAATATGGAAAGAGAGAACTCCTCCCCTTAACATAGGAGAAATTAGCACTAATGGCCAAAGAGACAGAGGAAATCAACTTGGGGGATGATAAGAACCCAAAGAACATCTACTTGGTGAAATCTCTCACCCCCGAGGAGAGATAATAGTTCATCAGTTTCTTCAAAGCAAGAATGATCAATTTTACATGGTCCTACTCAGACATGCCTGGTTTAGATCTAGAGTCGGTGCTACACCATCTCCCACTGCTACCAAATTCCAAACCTTTCAAATAGAAGCTAAGAAAGATGCATTCTCACGTTGCACTGTTAGTCAAAGCTAAACTGAAAAAGCTTTTGGACGCTAAATTCATCAGACCTATACCATATGCGGATTGGATATCTAATTTGGTACCTGTTATGAAGCACAATGGTCAAATACAGATTTGCATAGACTTTTGGGATCTCAATATAGGATGTCCCAAGGATGAATTTCCTTTACCAAACATCAATATGATAGTGGACCTAACTGCAGGGCATGAAATTCTATCACTTATGGATGGCTTCTCAGGTTACAATCAAATCAGGATAGCGCTAGAGGACCAACACAAAACAACTTTCACATGTCCTTAGGGAACATATTGTTGGAATGTCATTCCATTTGGTCTAAAGAATGTTGGAGCAACATATCAGAGGGCAATGACAACCATATTTCATGATCTCATCCACAAGACAATGGAAGACTATGTGGATGACGTACTAGCCAAATCAATACTCAGAAAGGATGATCTACAGGTTTTGGGACCCATTTTTGATAGAATGTAGGAATTCAAAGTCTAACTAAATCCAAAAAAGTGTGCATTCGGTGTCACAACGAGAAAATTACTAGGGTTCATAGTATCACACAGAGGAATTGAAGTGGATCCAGCAAAGGTCAAAGAAATATTGGACATGCCTCCACCATTAAACCTAAGACAACTAAGAGGGTTACAAGGAAGGCTCCAATCGATAATACGCTTCATAGCTCAACTGGTAGACAAGTGCCACCCATTCCAACATCTATTGCATAAAGACATCAAGTTCATATGGACAGATAAATGTGAACAGGCATTTCATATATTCAAAGACTACCTTCTTAAGTCTCCTATATTGGTACCCCCAGTACAAGGTAGAGCATTGCTTCTATATATCTCAGCGATGGAATCAGCATTAGGTGTCCTCTTGGCACAACATGATGATGCAGGAAAAGAGAGGGTCATCTACTATCTAAGAAAGAATTTGGTTGGATATGAGCTAAACTACATGCTGATTGAGAAGTCATGCCTGGCAGTTTTTTTCACTTCCCAGAAGCTAAGACACTACATGTTGAGTCACCAAACGAAATTTGTTGCACATATTGATCCTCTCAAGTACCTCCTAAGCAAAGCAGCACTCACTGGATGACTGGCCAAGTGGGTAATGATCTTAAGCAAGTTTGACATTGAGTATGCAGACATAAAGGATATTAAAGGACAAGTGATCATCAATCAACTAGTAGAGGCACCAATTCAAGATCACCAGCCTATTATCTCTGATTTTCTTGACGAATCTATCATGACACTACAACTGGCGATCGAGGTATGGCAAATTTACTTTAATGGATCATGTACAAACCATGGTGCGGGGGTAGGGATAGTTTTCATCACTCTAGATCATGATACAATTCCAAAGTCTTTCAGACTTAACTTCCAATGCACCAATAATATAGCAGAATATGAAGCATTGCTCATCGGTCTAAAGATAGCCATTCAATGGAGAATCAAGAATTTGAAAGTCTTTGGTGATTCACAGTTGGTCATTAGCCAAGTTAACAATGATTACATGACCAAAGATGAGAAGCTCATACCTTACAAAGCACAGATGGAATGACTGCACACCAAGTTTCATTACATTCTCTTCGAGCAAGTCCCAAGAGCACAGAACAAAGTGACAGATGCGATGGCTACCATAGCATCACTGATTGATATGCCAGGTAATGATACCAAATTCTAGTTTCTACTGGAGAAACTCTTGGTGCCATCACATTAGGCATCTATCATAGAATCAACATGTGTCCTTGTTGGTCCTGAATCCCCATGGTATCAAGATGTCTATAGCTATCTCCAAAACAATGTCTTACCCCCAAACTTGTCTAGGAACCAGAGAAAAGCCCTCATTTGCCAAGCCTCTAGGTATACTATCCTCTCAACTACTCTATATAGATGAAGTCTTGATGGAACATTACTATGATGTCTCACTTCCATGGAATCCCAGAAAGCTTTGTACAAGGTACATGAAGGAATATGTGAAACCCACGGAGGTGGCAACAGCTTAGTTAAGAAAATAATCCGCATGGGATATTATTGGACAACAATAGAGACAAATGCACACAAGCATGTTCAAAGGTGTAGAAAGTTTCAAATTCATGGAGACCTCATCCATGCACTAGCACAGGAACTAAATCCCATTACATCACCATTACCATTTTCAATGTGGGGATTTGACCTGGTAGGAAAAATAACACCTTCTTCAGCAAACAAACACAAGTACATCATAACAGCAACGAAGTACTTCACTAAGTAGGTGGAAGAAATTCCCCTCACTTACATCACTAGAAAGCAAATAGTGATGTTCATACTTAATCACATCATCTGTCGATATGGGATCCGCCAAACAATCTTGACAGATCATGGTATCCCTTTCCAGAAAAAAGGATGTTGAAGACCTATGTGAATAGTTCTGCATCAAACAAGGGTTTTCCTCATTTTACTACCCTCAAGGGAATGGCCAAGCCGAAGCTACAAATAAAACAATCTTGAAGATTCTGAAGAAAATAGTAAACAAATCAGGGCGAGACTGGCACTTACAGCTTAGTCCCACATTATGGGCATACAAAACTAGTGTGAGAACACCTATAGGAGCTACTCCTTTCTCACTAGTCTATGGAATAGAGGTGGTATTACCCCTCAAATTGGAAATCCCATCCTTGAGGATATCATTAAAGAACCTGGTTTCAGTTGAAGACTATAGAGTGGCTAGGCTCAGTGAACTAGAGTTACTAGATGAAAGAAGGTAACATGCCTTCAACCACTTACACGGCTATCAAAATTTCCTTAGAAGGAACTATCATAAGAAGGTAAAGCCAAGAAAATTTGAGGTAGGAGACCTTACCCTCATGGAAAATCAGAAGAATCAAGCAGAGTGAGTCAAACCTGGTAAGTTCAAGCCTAACTAGCTAGGACTTTTTGTTATTGTCAACTCTACTCAGAGTGGGGCATTCATACTAGCAACACTAGAAGGAGATCCACTCCCCAGCTACATTAATAGCATGCACCTAAAGAGGTTCTACCCTTAAAGGTCTCTATGGTTAAGGCATTTATCTACATATCTGAAAAATACCAAAAAAGTCAAAAAATACAAAAGTTACCTTGGTGAAAACCTGGCAAACAGGCACCTTGGCGACAACCAAAAAAAGAAAAAAAGAAAAAAAGTAAAGAGAAAAAAAAATTGCTCTCTCAGTGAAAACCTAGCAATCAGGTGCTATTGAGTAGGTACCTTGGTGAAAACTTGGCAAACAGGCGCCGAGTGTTCAAATCTGGCTTCACCATCAAGGAGTTCCAAAAGATTGAGCACACTTCAAAATGTAAGACTGCCTATCCCAACCTATGTGCAAACCCCTCTAAGCACCAAGCACTTACCCATGGTTAAAACTGGTCCACTAGACTAGGGGGCCATTCTAAATGTCCTGAAAAAAATCCTAAAAATTAGAAAACTCATCAAAAATCCTAAAAAGATCAAAAAATCAAGAGAAAAGAATCTTCATAAAAAATAATAAAAAAAATACAAGAATCCAAAGCAATAAAGCCAACTCGGTTATCAAGAAAGCAAGGGGCAAGCATGCCTAGTCAATCAATTGTCACAATCATTGGCTTTGCAAATTAGCATTAGGCCCATTTGACACAGCTTGATCAGCTGCCAAATTGATCAAATCAAAATCTATCAATCAAAATTGTCACAATCATGAGCTTTGTGAACAAGCATTGGGCACATATGACACAACTTAATCAGCTGCCAATACGATCAGAGCAATCAAATCTATCAATCAATATTGTCATAATCATGAGCTTTGCGAACACACATTTGGCCCATCTGACACAGCTTAATCAGCTGCCAACATGATCAAAGAAATCAAGCCAATCAAGCCTATCCAAAGAATTTAAGCCAATCATGAGAATCCAACTGCATCAAGGAACCACACAAAAATGTTGACTAGGTCAGTCAAGTCAATCAGATGTCAGTCTATATTTAAGGGTTATGTTCTTACGCTACTCCAGGATCCACCATGTGAGGAGAGTAGCTATGATAGATCATGACTTATTTTCTTTGATTACTGTCTGTTGAATGTTCATTTTGATATCAGGGCCATGATGATTTAGGATAAATGCGGTAGGCACTGTCACTTATCTGGCAGCCGCACAGTTCCAAAATCTGAGCTTAAACCTGGGAAAGAATTGGACATTCCTTCTCTTTTATTTTTCTTGTTTCCTTTATAGAATCAAGAGCTCGCAGCAATATTTAGATGGACTTTGAGTTGCTTTGGAGTTCTATCTTGGTTACTATGGTCTTTCCCTTTATGTTGCAAACAAGAGCTCACGATGCTATCTAGATGGACTCTAGGGGCATAGGAGTTCTATCTTGTTTGCTTGGCTTTCCCTTTCGGAAATCAAGAGCTCATAGTGTTATCCAGATGGATTCTGGGTGCATAGGAGTTCTATCTTGGTTTCTTTGTTTTAGATTAACTCAGAGGACAAGTGGTATCCAAATGGTCAATATCTGGGTGCTCTTGTGGCTCTTTCTTTTCAAACAAGGAACATAGTTGAATCCAGATGGTCAATATTTGGGTGCACTATGGGTCTCTTTCTATACAATCTCTCTACTCCTTCCGCTATCAAGAGGTCATGGCGGTATCTAGGTGGTATATGATCTAGATCATTTGATGCTCTTCTAGAATATCAGAAAATACAAAAAAGATGCAATGATGACAATTATTGGAAACAGGGGCAGCAACTTGGGACATTCTATCTGATCATATCTCTCCAAAAAATACAAAAAAAAAGAAAAAGAAAAAAAGAAAAAAAAAGAAAACTTTTCTATCATTACATTCTACTAAGATCAATCTCAGAGCACATCTATCCAAACTAACTTCTTTCTAACTAACACATGCATTACTCAGATATTTTGTGCATAGTAGATTGCATTC
>MU224943.1:277361-293777 GCA_018584345.1 Thuja plicata
TGTTGAAAACAATTATTAAATAAATGAATTAAATATTCATTTATCTTCAAAGAGATAACTCCAATTAGATCACATGGGTTACTCCACCCATCTCTCCAGTCCACATGGGTAACTTCACCCTCCTCTTTAGTTCAAAAAGGTAACTCATAATTAGCTCTTCAGTTAAACAGACTCTATCTCCTCTTTACCAAATAAAGAGGTGGAGTTTACTGAGGACCTCTCCTGTTCCTTTTGATCTCAACCATTCATCTCCCCATCTCTGGGATTGATCTCAACCATTCATATCATCACCAATTCCTATATAATAAACCCTTCATAACCATTTGAAGGGTCCAGGCTTTCAAGCTCTCGTGCACCATTACTCCGTCAGTTTGGCTCTAGCATTCAAGCCATCTTACGACCACACACACACATTTCAATTATCAAATTCTCGACGCTTCTCAAGTCATAGACGCTGCCCTACCAATACTGAGCATAAAGAACAATGTTTCAGAAGGAGTAGAGAGAAACAATAGAAGCTTCAAGCATCGTGGGGTTTGTATTTATTTTTCTTCCTTTCTCTTGCTTGTACATTTTATTGTTCACGTTTCTAGTATTCATTTAGTAGTCATTATAAGCTTGATTTGCATTCATTTGTAAAAATTTTGCTACTAACCCTCGCCTTTGGAAAGCTGTGGGAATCGAAAGAAGAGGCATACAGGTACTATAAAATTTTGGCTTAGCTATTGTATTAGAGTGCTTGTTAGTAGTGGTGAGTGGTGCCTTTTGTTTTGGATTCCTTTCTTTTACAAAAATTTGAGAAGGCTTGCCTTGATCTAAATTTGCAACTCTATTCCTTAGATTGTAATTAATTCTAGCTAGTGCTACAAGTGTAATAGTTAGGGCTTCTATTTCCTCATCTATAGGATTTCTCAACCTAGGAATATTTTCTTCTTAATGATCTAAAACAATTGTTTCATGTAGCAGTGTTGATTATATTTTTAATATTCACATTAAACTCATATCCTTCTTTTGATGATTCATAATCACAAGCACCACCAAAAGGTTCAATTGACAGAGTATTAATCAACTGATCAATGTTATACTCACTGTATTCAAACTCTTTCTCTTGCAAGCTTTGGGCCATGACACATTGTTATGGAGAGTGGGGAAGATTTCATTCTAAACACCATGGCTTATCCTCTACCATATGTTTTCCAAGTCCTTTTAGTGAATTTGGTGTATCTTTACTGGAGTTTTGTTTTGGGATCTCTTGTTTTCCATCCTTCCATGTGAGGTTGTATGACATATCTTGTAATCTTAGTCTGTCATTTCTATTGAAGTGAGGTTTATTAAAATAAGGTCTATCAATTTTTCCCACCTTCTATGACAAATATTTCAATACATTTATGACCTTGCCAGACTTGTCTTCCTCTTTATTCTGCTTCGGTGCTTTGGGATTATGTAATTTTACATCATCTATTCTCCCCACTTTAGCAAAAACCTTCCTATTAATCTCTATTGTGATGGATTATTTACATGCATCTTGAAGAGTATGGGGAAGTTTGGACCTAATTTCATAATTGGTCTTTCTTTCAAAGGCATCCATGTAGAATAGGTCAGACATATTTCATCAACATGCTTCATGTAGCGAGGAACTTTATTTAGTAATTTATTAAATCTCTTATTGAAATCACCCATCAAATCATTATACCCCTTCTTCAAATTTATCAATTTATGCAAAGCCAATGAAGGGTAATTGTGGTCTCCATATTCTTCTAAAAACATTTTCTTGAATTCTACCCATCGAGAAATAGATGCATCTGGAAACCCCGTATACCACTCCCTAGCATCATCCATCAAGGATTGTAAAAATAGCTTCATGTAAATGATCTCATTTAGAACACCATGATTCTACATTGTAATTTCAAATGATCTTATACGACTCTCTCCAGTTTCAACATTACTTCCACCAAACTTAGGAATGCCATTCTTCCATTCACTTAGTATGTCATGAGGGGCTCCTAGTATCCTTGTAAAATCCAGTAGTATGTATCTATTAATATTCATGGGACCTCTCACAAATGCAAGTGGATCTGGTTGATATTGGTATCCATGATTTTGGGGAATTTATTGGTTTTAACCATGGAAATTATTGAAATTATGGCAATTTTGAGGTGGTGGCCATGCATTATATTGATGATAAATTTATATGGTGTAGTGGGTGACCAAATTAATCATATTGACTTGTCTGACAATTATTTATTTGTTGGAAATGATGATTATTAAAATGTGAATGTTGATAATTTGATCTCCCACCTTGTTTATGGCCTCCATATATAGATTTATTATGGAGCCCTTTGATTATTTTGATTGGTCTCTCTTCTTTCTCCTTCAACAATTCTTCTTGGTTCATCCTCAGATTTCCTCCCATCTTGATTATATTTATGAGAATTGTGCTTAGAGGTATCAACACCAGATATATTTATCTGATTTATTATGTTCATTGTTTCTTGGGATAATCCACTATTTTGTGCCATTACTTTCAACTTTTCCATGGTAGCCAATAATTCATGTAGATGGTTTTGGAATTGGTGTTCAGTTTGTGATTTTTGTGTTTCTTGATCCTCTACCTAGTCACCTTCTAAGTTTCTATTTGATGTTTCATGTGATATAAATCCAAGGGGAGTTTTCAATCTATCATTTCTATGAAAATTTATAAGAATTCTTTCATTATAATCCATATTCACATGAGTTAGCTTCATTTATTCTTCATGTTGTTCTCTAGTTTGCAGGAAACCATCTTTATCAATGTAAAAAGTATACCTCATATCATTTGATCTTATGTCAAAAGTAATTATACTATTCTCGATGTTTGATTCATGTGTTCTCTTTTCACTTTATCTCTTTCTCTTTTTATGTCAAATCTATATATTCAATAGAATTTCCTTGATGAAGAGATCTTATACCAAACATACATGACTGAGACTTTGAGAATCGTAAGATTAGGTATCTTTTATTGGTTCTTTTAGCCTCACAAATCAGTTTCTCATTTGTATATTTTTGTGAACTTATTTATCTTGTAAGAGTCTCCACCTCTATGTGAGGGATATGTTATACTCGTCTTCTAGATTCTTATTTCTATCAGAGTACACTTCTTATGTCACCAAAGATTCTGAATGTATTTTATGTTCAATCCCTAGTAGAGTTGCCAATGTGTTGGCTCCCAAATCAATAGATTGGAAAGTTCTAAGAGTATGCCAAGATCTATGCTTAAATATCCCAATTGAATTGGCCAAAAAATGGGATTAACCACATTGTGGTTAAACTCACCTACACTTAAGGCTCTCTAGGACCTAAGTAGGCACACCTTCTCCCCAACATAATCTACTAGTTGATGCTTTTTATAGAAAAATTATATTTCCTACTTGAATCGTATTCCTAATCTTTATCTCAAAATAGAAAGTACTCTTGAAATATATTGATTTACTTACTAATTATTTGATACTTTCTTTCTTCTTAGTTATCTTTTTTCTTCTTCTACCTCTTTTCTTCTTGCTTACAACTATCTTGATTCTTTCTTTTGTTTATCTTCTATTGCTCCTACTATGATCTGATTTGTATTTTGAATAAAATTTATGTGTAATAGACCTGTACCCTCTTCTAGACCCTATTTATAACTCTGAGATACAATTTTTAAATCCTCCTCGTGGATGGATTTGTCAACTATCTAACCCCCAATATTATATAACTATATGTCACCACCACAACTAGTCCATTTGAATTTAACTTTCCCATGGAACACCAATTAGACAAGAAACACATAGATAATTACTTCTCAAATGTATCTTGCTACTCAAACTACTATAAAAACATATAATTTCTTCATATGTGGATTTAAAATAGAAATCGTTTACCTTAAATGATAATCACAAAGAATTGATCTATATAAAAAGATTTTCCATTCTACAATTGAGACAAAAAGTACTGATTTATATTTATTTATAAATGAAAGGTACTTGTAGAGAATATATAATATTAATGAATATTCGTATAAAAAAAAAAAAAAATCTTCCTTATATCTGGAAGATATATATCTTTTCATAGAAAAACATGTCTTTTAATACATAACACATAAGCCTAACAAACAAATTATTATTTTTCAAGATAAACAAATTAACTACTCCTAGATGATCAATGTAATCTTGATCTTTATACACAATTATGTTAATGCATAAATACATCATGATGTATACCCATTTGTAGAATCCATCAATGATCCTTATCACAAGAGGCACCAAGTCTTCATCTCCTCCTATGTCTTCCATTCCTCGAGAGAAAAAAAAGAAAATTTAGCTTTCCATCGTTCTAGGGAAATAAGTGCTCCATCATGTATCATTGTAGGCGGTATGGCTGTCTCATCTCCCTCTAGCCTCTTCATGTCCTCAACCAACTCTTTATGAATTTTTCTATGAATTTTAAGAAATGTTTTATCCTTAGTGAGACCATCTGGTATTAATGAGTCATTTTGTATCCTCTCTTCCAACCTCTCTTGTAACTGAACATGCTCCTCATTAGCTTTAAATATCCTTGTGAAAGTGTTCCAGAAGCATGTAGAGTGTGCTATCATGACATCAACTCAATGTTTAATTATTTTGGTCACCACTGTGTTCACTTTTCCTTCACTGTTTCTAATTTTGTTTCTCAACTTCTTCTCAAGGTTTTGTGCTTTAAACCTCTAGAATGCAACCTCTTGTATAGAAACTACCACACTTTTCTCTTGTTCAAAATCAAATGAGGTCTCTCATCTCTCGATGGTTTGGGTAGAATTCTCTCTTCCAATTAATTGCGTGGCTCTCGCCTACCATTTCTGCTTCTCCTCCTCAAAATTCTCATATAGAGCCTTATATGTATTTATTTCTCTAACCAACTTCTCAACCTGGGTATGATTTAATTGTGCAACATGCAATTTTAGTTTTTTAATTGCTCTAGGATTGATCCTTCCTACTTGTTTGACCATAAAATCCCCAAATTCTTCTCCAGTATCTACCAAGATGGGTCTATTTTCCTTAGGATATAGAGCCCACTGCACAAAATCCTTTTGATCTATGTCATATCTGGAACTAGTATAGACCCTATCCACTTGATCCAACATCATTCTTCTTTTAGGATTATTTTTCTTTCCAAAACTATCAAACACATTTGCCGACTTCATATCTGAACCTGGGAAAATAATCACTCCATTATACTTTACAAAGTTGTCTCCCTCTATGAGGGGTCATTTTTCACCTCTTTTTCAACCTCATTTTGAAATTATCCTAGCAATTCTTTACTATTTGCTGTGTTGAATAACCTTTCTCCGATTAGTTTTCCTTTATATTGGTATTAAAATATTTTGAATTCAGAAGTATTAATAAAATATTGATATGATATGAACTCTCATGATCAATAATTCTTTAATTCTTAATTTTCTCTATTTGTATTTTACCCAACATGATTTCATTAGGGGAAATCATCAGGCATTTCCAATGGTGTCATTTGAGCAGGTGATTCTTCCCTCATAGGGTCATCATTATATGAAAACTTAGCTATTGACTTTAGTGAAAGGTTGGCCAAAGGTGTTACTTCTTTGATATCTCTTGTTTTTTCTCTGAATACATATAAGCGAACATTATCAATAATCTCCTCCTTATTCTCTATCATGTTTTCTACTTTGATCACAAGATTTTCAGTATCCTTGAATACTTGCAAATTGATTTTGTTCTGGTTTACTTTCCACTCATAAGATGTGGAAAATTTGTCATATTTTTTATATTTCTTCTTCTCTCTCCATATTCCTAATCAAATTATCAATTAACATAGGCTCGTGCTCAAATTTCTTTATCTTTTGAGAAGCCTTTGCCTTCTGAATATATCCTTCTGGATCAAATTTCCTTCTAAGTTAACCTATTGACATATGATAGTTGTATAATTCAAGCTTGACCAAATCATAACTCTTGGTACTCTTCACCATGAAATCTCCAAAGGAAAAGGATCTAGGCATTATAGACAGTTTACTATGGGAACTAAGATGCACAGTGCTAGGTGTGCATAACTTTTTGATGATCTCAAGCTAAGCCAACCTGTTAGGAATATTCTTTGGTAGATCATATGGGCATCCCTTGAATCCATATACCCTTATCCTAGTATATTCCTTGAAGGCGTACCAATCATCCCAATTGTGGTCTATTACATTCTCCTCAAAATCCTTGGGTCTAAGAAATATTTTTATGTCCAAGGTCAATGTGTGATCATAGGATCAAATCAACAATTTACACAATAATTTAACAAATTTCTCTTCAAAACATAAATATTGATAGAAAACAAATTTTTGATCCTAGATAGATAACCACAACTACATAGGCTTGCAGAAACTAACTTTATCATACTCCCTTATTGGAAGCTCATCCATCCATAACCTCATTTCTTGTCCACTCTATAGGAACATGTGCATCATAAGAGAATAAAGCTTAAAATACACCCAAATCAAGTAATTTCTATTCTGTTCCAATGAGTGGTTGATCTAATCCACCAAGTAAAAAATATAATTAAAATATTGGGCATCCTGTGGTTGTACATCAACAACTAAAATAATGGCAGTAATGTTCATAAAAGGAGGAGCTTCAATCCCTAACACCTAGCTTTCTATATAATAGGTATATTTTACATATGAATGGAATAGATTCACATTATATGGAGGCATTTCCTCTTCTTAAAATACATAGAGGGCCCTTACTTTTCTTAGTGTATGCATTGGAAATCTCCACCTCTTATATGCACTTTTAAGGGTGAAATACTCCTCTATTATATTTTGTATATCAATGTGATTTTCACAGTCCCAGTCAAAATAAAACACTTTCTCAATGTATTATTTAGTTATCAGTAAAAAAGGGTTCCCCTTATAATCATAGACCATTTTCATCCTTGGGTCATACTTCTCAATGATGGCTTGCATTAATCAATTATTTACAAAATTTTTGGGACAACCAATTTCCCCAAATTCAATTTCCAGGGGTTGCACACTAGTTCAACTTCATTTCTTCTCTTATAATGGAACACAAATAGATCATGTCCTCTTAATTATTTCCAAATGTTTCCAAGCTCTTTGAATTCATCTTCCAATCACTCTTATCCAAGTTTAATTCTTTTCAACCTTTTTCCTAATGAGGGAAATTGATCTAACAGGGCTTGGTTTAGAAGCCTACCCTCCCTTTTCTGTCTCTTAGGTTTTATATCCTCACCACTTTCTGTTTTAACATGGTCTTTTTTTTTTCTTTTCCCTAGGTTTTTTCAAAGATGAAGTCTCCATAGAGAATTTGAGAAATGAACTAGTGAATTTTAAATAACCTAATTGATTTTCTGCTTGTTTGAAATGTGCTTGTCTACAAATGCTTCACTAGTCTTTGCTTGATCATCTTTGAATTCTTCTTCCAAATTCTTACAACAAGAAAATTTATTTTCCAAAATCTGGTATAAAGAAGTTACTCTTGTGCAATACTGCAATGGTCATTAACGCTATGATTTCAACTCTCTATGTCTATGTGACCTTTATTGACATTGTGTTCCTCAAGACACATGTATTTCTTTTCCCAGTTTCGATGAAGATCTTATTTTCTTATCTAATATCATTTTGTTTGTTAAAAAAAAAGTTAAAGAAATAACCTCTTGTTACATTGATGTGAGTTTATATAGTTTCAAGTAGTGACATCTTTGATGAGACCATTGATTGTTTCTTCGAAAACCTCCCTTTTGATATAAACTTTACTCTTGCGTTACCTTTCTTTTATTTTATCAATTGACATGTTTAATCGATAAGAATTTTTAGGGAAATGAATATTCCTTATGTCAATTTCCTTTTTTCGATGGAATACCTTAATGTGTTGAGCTTTTGGAATGCTTTACCGAAAGCTTTGTTTGTTTGATAAGTTTTATCAGTTGAAAAAATAAACTGTTTCATCGATATAGATCGTTTAGATGAAACTCAAACATCATATTAATATCTTTCACTTTTTTAGACACCACTTATTTATTCGATAAATTTTTTGGTGGAACTCTCTGAGCCTTTAATTGATATAGATTTCCTTCGATAAAATTCCTCTTTTCGAACAAACCCTTTAACCTTTCTTAGAAGTATTCCCTTTTATTGATACCTTTAGAGTTTTAGCAAATATTAATGGTTGTCACATCGACATGAAATTTTGATGTAAAAATGATTTGTAAGTGTCATTTCATCCTTTATTCGATGTCCTTCTTTTCATCAATAAAATTCCTTTTCATAAAATTTAGACCCCGTCATATCAACAAAGGTCACGTATTACTCATCTAGGAAACATTTTGATGAAACTTCCCCTTTCGGTAAAACATATTTATCTTTGTTAGATCCTTCAGTTTCATCAAAATGCCATTTTTTGTAAAACACACATGATTATTCATCAACAAGGGATTCTAATTAAGATATGTGTCCATCAGTATAATTACTTTATACCACATCGATAAAACAACTTTCGTTGAAATTCATCCTTTCGGTGTAATCTTTTCCAACTTGGAAGATAAAATAGTTTCATCAAAATTCATGATTTTAGATAAAATCATATATGGGTTTGTTCAACATTGCTCCTTTTGATGTAACTTGATCTTTTGGTGGATCCATTTTCTTCTTGACCAATGGATGAACTTCTATGATAAACATTGATGCAATAAAAATAATTTTTTTCTTATCAAAATTTTGTTGACCGTGTTACTTCTTGTTTGATGTCAATGAAGAAAAAAATCTCTATTATAAAGTTTATTTGAATTTGAATCATGCCACTAAAACCTGTAATGTTTTACAAAATAAAATATACTGTAATCCTAAGGGAAAAATGTGTTGATTTGTAAGGTACATATGGAAAGTAGGAAATTATACCATTGCCCATAGTTAGGTATTGATATTTTTTTAATACATTTTTTGTAGCTTCTACCTATGTAAGGAACAAATACAAAATCTTGGTGATGAAAAATGACAGTGAGAGAGGGCTATTTAGGAATGCTTAATTCTATTTAGACCCCTAAAGTTTTCCAAAGTATAGGGTTCCAATACAAGGCACCAAAACTGACTCTCCCAACATGATCAAATATACTGAGAAGTGGAAAAATTAGCTACCCCATCATTAACTACAAGGAATGAAGAAATCTCTATTCACGCGTAGGAAGAAATGACCTACAAACAAAGTATTGTTGAAATTGAAGACCATTTTTCCTTATCCTTCTTCAAAAGAGCTTGACCTTCCTAGAGTCCCATTTCAAACACAATCTGCTTGTTCAAAGGTGACCCCATAATTTGGAGACCAAATCAATCAAGGAGAAAAATTTGGGATGAATCACAATTTAAAAACTTTGAGACCCTATGTTTTTTGAAGTCTCAAACCCCTCCAAATATGTAAGAACCTAAAACCTAGTTGAACCAGAGTGGAAATCATTGTTTTGAGTAGAGAAGAATGGAGGAATATAACTATTTCCTCAAAAATCTCCCCTTCTTCTCCAAGGTTAAAGAAGAGAGAAAATATTCTCAAAAAGGAGAATATTTTAAATTATGAGTGAAGAATAAGCACAACCCAAATCCTGAGATCCCTAAAAAAAAATGTTGCAAAAAGGACAAAGAAAACCTCCTTCTAGAGGACCCAAGTGAGGAGAAAAATCAAAGTGCATCTTTAGCCAAAAAGAAAGCTAGTGTTAAAGATGATGACACAATTTTTAAATGACCTAGAATTTTTTGATCATTTCTCAAAGACAACCCAACACATTTGGAGGAAAAAATAATGAGTTATCATGAGGAAGATACAAGTCCATAGTCATCAATCATTGTCTACGACGGACAAGTGGTAAGAATTTTTCCTAATTTTGATACGAAACTTATGCCGCCTACGTACGAATTCCCTATTAGGTATCTAGAAAAGCAAGAGACTCACTAGTCATCCCCACTTGTTTTTTCATCAAAAAATGATGATAATATGTTAGAGGTAAGTCAGTTCATTCCCATGTTATTAAGAGGTGATTTTATCATTAATGATTATGTCATTTTTTATAATGTTTCAAAAATTTTAAGGCATGACTAGCCACTTCCTATACATATTAAACTGCATGTAAAAAATAATCAAAATACAATAAATTGGGTCATAGGGGAAGTTATTTCCAAATTCTAGTCAATGGATCCCTCTAGTTTGTCAAGTAGCTAGTTAGATTAGGGTGGGTAGGTCTGTTTTTCCATTCCAAGAAGCATTAATGTGCATGTTTCATTTTCTAGAATTTTCCCCTATATAGTTCTCATTTTACCTATGTGTGTCTAGCATGTGTTTCTAGGGTCCCAATAAGAGTGAGGAATGAAAAAAAAAGGTTTATTAGATAACATCATCATGTGACTAAATAAAAGTAAATTAAAAAGGTGATGAAAATGTTCATTGCACTCATGTCCAATTTGCATTTGATTACTTCGTTAGAGCTAAAAATACTAAGACTCAAATGAGGTTTTCTTAATCTTGTACACATCTCTCTTGGGGAAAGGTATTTTCCTAATTTGTCATTGGTTACTATATATAGAAAACAAATTCCTCTTAATGATTCGAAGAATTTTAAATTTTTTTCTCTAAATCAAAGCAAGTACACCATGTTATGAAAATTTGTAGATAAAATAATTATTTCATGCTTTTAGATAACACTAATCATATTCATAATTTAACATTGCATGATTGTGGAAAGAAAGTTATAGAGTAAATTGAAAAAAAGGGAAGATACATTTCATGCATATGAAACATTTCATACATAAAGAGGTATATATATTCATTCATAAGGTAATTTTTTACAAGTATAGATGTTTCTTTTCTTTTCTTAAGAGAAAAATGTTACAAAAGTCATTTTTTGTATCATTAAAAGGAAATAATAGAAAATACAAGGCATTGACATGACTTTTGGCATCATCCTCATCATCCCCAATGTCATTGTTATCCTCCTCGTTGGAAACAAATATCTCCTCCTCTCATGGCTTGTCACTATTTGATGAATCCTTTTTCAATTTATAGACCACACCAGCGCAAAACTCATCCATCTATTCCTATTCAGTATCCACCATAGTACTAGTGAGACTTTTTAAGAAGCCTAGCACATGACCCACATGGTCTGAATGAGCACCAATTGACATGGTGCAAAAATTAGAGAGAAATAGAAGACAAGGCACAACTACGTCCCTTTCCAAGTAAGGTTTATATAACATTGTAAATTGCATCCCTATGTAATTTATTTCTTAGTTAGGCCCTATCTTAGTGGTCCTAGCCTTTTGTGCCTAATATGCTTGATACAACCAAATTTTTTATGTGATTTCAGTATTGATTCTCTGATTAGGATCTTTGGTCTTGATTTGGGACCATTTTGGAGGGAATGGACCAACCTATTCACCTCAAATAGAAACTATCTAATGGTCACTTGGATTTAGCGGGGATGTTAAACTTGTGTTGTCTTTTTTCAAGTTTTGCACCCTGAAATGGTTATGAGAGGTATATAAAAAATTATCCTCCCCCATTTTGACCCACACAATCAAGAAATCAAGCTCTCAACTACAATTTCACATTTCACATTCTAAGGCAAGAGATCAAGCATTCAAGGCATTAAAGACAATGAGTAATTTATAGATCTAAGCATTTGTGAAGGCATCCATGATCTTCTTATCTTAAAGTCATGATCAAGCATCTTCATGATAATTTTTACATCAAGAAGATTTGTGAAGGTATAAGCATTTCATTTTTTAGATCTAGCCTCTTGTATGCTTCATCACAGTTTCAATCTCATTCCAATTTATTTAAAATTCAAGGTTAATTCATAAACAAGGTTTGACTTAGAAAAACCTCTTTGTACACAATCCTTTTCCCTCTTTTTTGTGTGTAGGTATAGGCAAAAAACACACAATTTTTTTTATAGATAGATCAAAAGGAGAGCTACAATCTGCAATTTGTTTCTTAAAAAACTATTGGTAATGGGAAATGTTTGTCACCCTAGTTGAGGACTAGGATGAGAAGGGCACCCTATTCCTCCTAATTCAACCTCAAATTCAGACTATGGGTTAGTTACAATCTATAATTTCCATATTAACTTCCCAAATCTGTTTGTCAATTCTTAATCACCATGTGCATGTAAAAACCCATCCTTTCTTCCTATTCAATCTTATATCTTACATTTATCAATCATAATTGCATATTCATAGTCTTGAACAAAAAAGGTGTTGGAAATATATTGTAGGCTAGGTGACTGAGGGGGGGGGGGGGGAATCAAGAACCAATAAAAATTGNACAAAAAAGGTGTTGGAAATATATTGTAGGCTAGGTGACTGAGGGGGGGGGGGGTGAATCAAGAACCAATAAAAATTGTTCACTTTTATCCTTTATTAGATTGTCTAATCTTATTGCATGCATGGAACAGAAAAGCAATAAACATTCATAACACTTGACACAATATTTGGTTACCCATAAAACTTCCAAATAGAAAGTAAAACTGGGATGGGGATGGTACCCACAAGATTTAGAAATAAAGTAATAAATTTGGTTAGTAAAGGCTTACAATTGACCACTTCTTATGGTCCACCCTATTAGGAGAAATAAGGATTGTTAGGTCCACCTTGTGAAAGGATTTATACAATACAGTTAAGTATGCACTTTGTTAGGATATTTGTGAAGGACTGTTATGTCCACCCTGTTAAAGGATTTTGACTGATACACCTGTTAGGATGAACCAGTGAATGATCTTTTATGAAACTTTGATTTGCTGAATAAGATACTTTGAAGTAATACTGATCACCTGAATTTGATAGATGAGTCTCTGTTGTTCCTTTATACTGCTGTAGCCTTCTAATCAATCTGCCTCTTCATATTCACATCTGTAATTGATTCATATATATCCATTCATACTATATCATATTTGGATAAACAAAGTGTCTTACATATATACCTTATCTAAATCAGTTACCTCCACAAGACGGCTACTATCATATTAAATAGTATCAAACAATATGTACTAAGTCAGCCCAATGCTGATACTCGGGTCAAGTAATCCACTCGGGTGATATACTGACACTCAGGCGATACAGTGAACTGGCAAATCTGGCCCTCGGTTGACACTGGGTGCTCAGGCCACATTGATCACTTGGGGATATTATGCAACTAGGGTAACACTAGTGACTCAGGTGATACTATTTGGAACTAACTGCTTGGTCAACACTGCTTAGCTCAGGTAACACTTCAATCTGTTGACTCAATTAACACTGTAACCATATAAATGACAAAGTGTTTTTGCACTAATTTAAAAAATGTCTTTCCATAAGGTCTACAATCTCCCCCTTTGGCATTAGTGATAAAAACACATCATACCAAAAACTCTAATCAAACTGCTAATTCAAAAATCCCCCTTTCCATGTGCTTATGTACTTACTCGGTTTTGACTACTACTCTACAAATCGGTTACAATTGACTCTGTTTTTGATTTTCCAAAAATATTTTGGAAGCTCTACTATATATACATCTTCCTCTTCTCTATAGATGTATTTCCTCATATATATACAAATTCTATCTTTCCCCCTTGTTTTTGACAAAAATTCCAAAAAGAATATCTACAAGGTAATACCAAAATATGAAAGGAAATCACTATGTACCTTCAAAAATTGAGGTAAAGTCTTGTCCCAATTGTCTTGCAACACCATCAGGATGTGCAACTCAATTTGAATTTTTACAGACAACTCCATCATAAGCTCTGCAATTGAAATTTTTTTATCATGGATGAGTGTGTTTGCATGAGCATTATGTTTTTGCATGACATCCATATGAGGAAGGAGTTGGATCTTTATTTCTGATAGGGATTCCCTTGTTCTTCCTTCTTCCCTCAGTAGCTCTGCCTGTAGATCAGTCAGATACTTGATCTTTACAAAATGTGCTAAACTTGAACTTGGATTAAGTGTCAACTGGCTTGCACTTGCCTTCAAATCATTGTCAATCTTTGTCAGCTTGTCCTTTATTTCCATGGTAAAGTTAGATGTGTCACTCAAATTTACAAATAATGCCACAGCATTATTCACAATGGTTCCTAGAGAGCTAATAATAGTGGTTAGCTTCACTTGATCTATTGCAATCTTACCTGTAACATTATCTAGAACCTTATTCTCAAATTTTCTTTCTGCCTTCTGCAGTAATTTCTCTTGTCCACTAAGATCATGATTAAACTTGTGGACTATGTCAACAAGTTGGTCCATTATAGAGTCTTCCTCATTGACTTCAATTTCTAGTGAATCAAGGAAAATACCTTTGATGTCCTCTAATACTTTGTTTCTTTTCTTCTCAGCTTAGAGCTTTTGTTGTTTTTCTCTTTTCTTCCATAGCTCCCCAACGATGTCCATCTGCTCAGCTACCAGGCTAGAAAGATCCCAATTTGGAATCATAATGTCTTCCTCGAGGTCAAATTCATCAATAAATGTTTCCTTTTCTTTACCCTTGACCTTGGGGTGAGGTGAAGGAATGATTTCCTTACCTTTTCCATCATCATCCTTGTCCTCAGTGTTCAGTTGAAGTAGGTCATTAAATTTTAATGCACCAATTGTAGAATCAATACCAACTATAGAAATATTTATAGTTTCCTTCTGTGACTTAGTCTGGCTTGGCCCAATAGTAGGTAGAGCCTGATGCTTGGTTCCTACTAAACTTGATGTAGACTCTATGAAATTTTCCTTGCTTGGAGATAAGATACTCTGAATAGGTGATTGGGGAAGGGATGCCATCAATTCTACTTCTATCTATTCTGCATTAGATTCTTCAATGGTTTGAACCTCAAGTAATTCTTCATCTTTAACCTGTACATGAGGGTCTATACTCTATTTCTCTTTCTTACCATCTCCCTTGTCATAAAAAATTGACTTCCACACCTTTGTTGTGGTCTGCACATCAACCTATATTTTATTTCTCAAGATTTGAAAAGTCCTAAACCTTGGAGTGTGATTAATCTCATATTTAGACATAGCACCTTTTACCTCCTTATCAGTCAAAGTAGGCATGAATTGCTTCAAGGTTTGTTTTTTGATGTCCTTTTCAATCTGAAATGCATTGTTCCAGTGAATGGTGATTGCCTTGAGAAGGTCTTCATTCATATGGCTTTTCAATTCAAATGGATCAGACTTCCATCTTGCCATCTTCTCTACTAATGCATCCTCAATCATCTTCTGTTCATCCTTGGTTTTAATGACATGTAACTGATTGAATGTTTGATAATGTTAAGTTGAAGATAATGCAAGACATTAAATCAGTTAATGGTTTGTATTATCATTGATGTCAACTTGATATCATCTGTATGGTCATGTACAAATTGCCAAAGTCTTCAGAGAATCAATGGAACAAAGATTACTCTTTCAACAATGCATAAAAGTCAAGTATTCACTTTGTGATAGATAACACTGATGGAGTGCACACCATTGGTAAAAGCAAAGAACCAAAGTCACAGTGATACCTGACGAGCAGAAGATAGTGTTTCCTAATGAAACAACATCACAGGATACCCGACGAGCTGAAAATAAAGTTGCCCAACGAGTAAAATCCAATGCTACCCGATGGATGGAGATCCTGAAGCTAACTAGAGTCACACCAATAGAACTAGTAGTTGTCACAGATGACTAATGATAGAGTTGACTGACAGAACAAAGAGTTCAAAAAATGACAAAATATCTAGCTGCCAAGAGCTAAAGATAGACTTAACTAGTTGTTTTCATTGTTTTATTCAACTAGAGTCAAGTGATTGATTTAAAGAATATTTGTATAGTTGGCATAAAGATAAATATGAGATAAATCAGGAGTTATACTTTAAATCAGATTGGCTGGATTATTTTTCACCCCAAGAATCAAGAATCAAGAATCAAGAATCAAGAATCAAGAATCAAGAAATGGTGAATATCATATCTATATAAGAGACAAACTTAATTCATTTCCATAATCACATGAATAGGATGAAAGGGGATGAATAGAAAGAGGATGCTGAAGAGAAATTGATGAAGAAAAACTTCATGCAGTGCTGATCAATCAAGCTGAAGGAGAGCTAAAGAATTCAGCAGACAACGACAAACAGTGAAGCGCAACATCACATAGTAGAAAGTGTCAAGCACAAAGAATTGAATCGATACATTTATTAGAGAGTTAATGTACTTAAATAGATTTGAAAATATACAATTCAAGTTGCATTAGAAATAGGTCATTGTGTTTTATTTCAACCATTGAAGTATCAAGTCTCTTAACAGAGCAGGACTTAATAGTCTTCTATATATTGAGGTACATCCCAAGGAGTGCCAAAAAGGTTGATTCATGAAAGTAGCATTGGACTTGCCAGATACCTATTGATAGTCTAAGA
>MU224943.1:297699-314449 GCA_018584345.1 Thuja plicata
TCATTTGCTGATGAGATGAGAAAATAGTTTGAGATGTCTATGTTTGGAGAGATCAACTTCTTTCTTGGTCTACAGATCATTCAACAAAGTGAAGGTATTTTCATTACACAATCCAAATACATCAAAGGGGTCCTAAAAATATTCAAGATGGAAGATTCCAAACCAGTTGGAACATCTATGGCTACTAGATGTAAGTTAACAAAGAAATAAAAGACAACAAAGGTAAATCAAACTTTGTATAGATCAATGATTGGAAAACTCATGTATGTTGTACACACTAGACCAGATATTGCACATGTAGTAGGAATTGTTGCTAGATTTTTTGCTAACCCTAGGGAATCACATATGACTGCTGTAAAAATAATTTTAAGATAGCTGAGGAATACTGAGGAATTTGGCTTATGATATAGAAGAGAAGGCAAATTTGAATTTAAGGTGTTTACCGACGCTGATTGGGAGGGAAATCTTGATGACCGGAAGAGCACAACTGGAGGAGCATTCTTTATGGGTGACAAACTTGTCACATGGATTAACAAGAAACAAGGATGCATCTCTTAGTCTACTGCAGAAGCAGAATATGTTGCTACTATTGCAAACTTCTCAAATATTGCATGGATCAAACAGTTGTTGGAAGGTATGCATATGAAGATTTCAGAACCAGTGACTATCTATTGTGATAAGACCAGTGCATTAAACATTTCCAAGAATCCAGTCATGCATTCCAAGACTAAACACATTGCAATCAAGTATCATTATTTAAGATAACAAGTTCAAGAAAAAGAGGTGATACTTGAGTATGTGCAATCAAAAGAACAATTAGCTGATATCTTCACCAAGCCACTGCCCAAGGATACGTTTGAGTACTTGAGAAAGAGACTAGGGGTCAAACCCTTGTCTACCAGTCAGTAAAAGACTGAAGGCTGCATCAACCTATATATTATTAGAATATCATTCATGTTTATGCGAGCAAAAAGAGAAGAAATTCAAAGCTACATCTATATATAAACATGTATATATTAGAACTGAGCAGCAGAGCATATTGTTGTATTGCTGATGGATGAGGGAAATTCAAGGAATATATTATGGATGGAGAGAAAAAGATCACTTGACATTAATGTCAGATATCTGTGAGATATTTGTTTGGCATTATTTTCAAAGGGAGATAAATTTTCCATATTATCACAGTCTTTAGAAAAAGAAGAAAGATTATCCATTATCAGATTACTCCAATAGGGAGAGATCATATCCATAGGGAGAGAGTTTGTATAAAGGAGTTAATACAAAGGGAGAGTTTCTAACAAGAGACAGAGACATCAAAGAAGAAGAACAGTCAAAAGAGAGATATTAACACAAGGAAAGGATGCAACACATCAAAACAAGAAACATAGAGAGCTGGAAGAATTAAATCTAAGCTAACACAGAGCTTATCGACGGTCAGACATTTTTATCGGTTATCAAACAAAGATTGGTAGTTCGATGAATCTTAAATAAATTGTATTTTATATTATATTATAAATAGTATAGTATGATAATATAAGTTTGTTGCCATCAATGCCAAAGGGAGAGATTGATGATATGTAACTGATTGAATGTTTGATAATCTTAAGTTAAAGATAATGCAAGACATTAAATCAGTTAATGGTTTGTATTTTCATTGATGTCAACTTGATATCATCTTTATGGTCACATACAAAATGCCAAAAAATTCAAAGAATCAATGGAACAAAGATTATTCTTTCAGCAATGCATAAAAGTCAAGTATTCACTAAGTGATAGATAACACCAACAGAGTGCACACCATCGGTAAAAGAAAAGAACTAAAGTCACAGTGATACCCGATGAGCAAAAGAAAATTTTTCCCGATGAATTAGAATCATAGGATACCCGATGAGCTGAAAATAGAGTTGCTCGACGAGTAAAATCCAATGATGCCCGATGGACGGAGACCTCAAAGCTGACTGGAGTCACACTGATAGAACTGGCAGTTGTCACCGATGACTAACTGTAGAGTTGACTGATAGAATAGAGAGTTCAGAAAACCACAAAATATCTAGCTAGAAAGAGCTAAAGATAGACTTAACAAGTTATTTTTATTGTTTTATTTAACTAGAGTCAAGTGATTAATTTAAAGAATATTTGTACAGTTGGCATAAAGATAACTATGAGATAAATCAAGAGTTATGCTTTAAATCAGATTGGCTAGATTATTTTTCATGCCAAGAATCAAGAATCAATAAATGGTGATTATCATGTCTATATAAGAGACAAGATTAATTCATTTTCATAATCACATGAAGGGGATGAATAGAAAGAGGATATTGAAGAGAAACTGATGAAGAACAACTTCATGTAGTGTTGATCAATCAAGCTAAAGGAGAGCTAAATAATTCTACAGACACTCATGAACAGTGAAGCACAACATCATAGAGTAGAAAGTGTGGAGCACAAATAATTGAATCGATGCATTGATCAAAGAGGTAATGTACTTAAATAGATCTAAAAATCTTCAATTCATGTTGCATTAGAAACAGGTCATTGTGTTTCTGTTTAACCATTGAAGCATCAAGTCTCTTAATAGAGTAGGACTTAATAGTCTTCTATATATTGAGGTACATCCCAAGGAGTGCCAAAAAGGTTGATTCATAAATGTAGCATTGGACTTTCCAGATACCTATTGACAGTCTAAGAAGAAGGCTGATTCAAGGATGGTAGCAAGATTTTCCTAAAGCCTATTGACAGTCTAAGATGGAGGCTGATTTAAGAATGGTAGCAAATAAATGCCTGATACTAAGTGACAACCTCTATGTATAAAATCCTCTAACAAGGTCACACCTAACAGTGTGATTTTAACCTTTAACAGGGTTGGCTCCTAACAGGGCTCACTTCAGAAGAGTGAAAATTTGGGGTACTGGTCCCAGTGGTTTTTTCCCTTAACAGGGTTTCCACGTTAAAATCCATGTGTTATGTGTGTATGGTTTATTACTTTACTATTTTACATTTCACATATGCATTTCTAGATTGATCGGTATACTCTGCATATTTACTGAGTATCAGTAAATAGTTTTTACTGCTTATCGGTAATCAAGGAGAATAAGGCCAGAAAAGGAAAACCGATAGACAATTAAATCATTATTAGTATTTCATGGCATGCATATTGTAGGGACTTAATAATCTAAGAATTATTGATTGGTGTTTAAGTTTAAGGATAAGTCTTTGAAGCCACTGATTCACGCCCCCCCTCTCAGTTATTACTAACAGGTTCTAGAAGCATACTTTAGTGATTTGAGAGATCCCATACCACTACCTCCTTTCAATTGTTTAACCTTCTTCTCAAAGGTAAGTGGTGGCTTCTTGAATTTAACTATATCTTCTTCTTCATCTTCTTTAGGCAATATCAATTTTCTTCTGGATCTTCTGGGTTTGTTTGCAGTGAAGATAGGGGTAGAGATCTTTGGTGTTTTATTGGGGGCTAGCCTCTTCTTCTTAGGTGGCTCTGCTTCTACCTCTTCCTCTTCTTTCTTAGGTTCTTCTTCTTCTATCTTTATGTCATCTCCTTTTATTTCAGTGATCGAAGGAGGAGAGTATGATGATTTTCCATATTTATTTTCAAACTTCTCAATTCTCTTCCTTCCTCTCTTCAAGATTTTTGGAATCTCAATTTTCAAATATATTCCGCCCTTAACTTCTTCATAAGTACCAAAATATGGTGCTTTAGGATCAACAAGCTCATTTACAAGAGTTTCAATGATGTCTCTGGTCTCATCTATGTTAACCTCATATGCAAGAGGTTTCACCCATGCAACCCTAGGCTTGACTACTTGAATGTATACTTTGTCATAGTCAACTAGGAAGAAAATATCATCCTTATAGTCTTCTACCAATTGTTTGGGTATTATGAATCTATTCTATATTTTATCTCTAAAACTTTTAAATTATGCATCCATGATGCTTTCAAAATTGTCTCCCAATTCTGCTATAAACTCATTTATGTGATAAATTATAGGCCAGTCCTTTTTCCATACAACTGTGTCTTTTGAAGGGAAACAATTTTGAACATAAAAGAGTAAGAAGACCAAGAGTGAACCAAACTTACACGGATTGGTCTTAGATGCCTGAATGCACTCCATGTTTTTGCTCAGTTGGATGAGATGCAACTCAGAAAGGTCAAATGATAGATTGTTCTTCACCACTTTGTATGCCAAGTTAACAACCTCACAAGGAACATTGTTTGGTTAACTTGAAATGTATATCTTATGTGAAATCACATGAATTATAAACTTTAGCTCCATGTTAGTGACTCCATTCAACTTCATTCCTCTTCAATCCCACTCGGAAAGAGTCTTCTTGGCTAGGTCATCTTGGGGTAGGGTTTTAGTTTCTTTAGGTTTGTTGATCATTGGGTACCCTCTCACTCGGTGTACCATCATCTTAGTGATCTTCACTGGTTACTCCAACCAGAGATGCATATCGTGAACAAAGCTCAGAATAAACCTAATCCACTTTATCTAAAAGTTCTTCGGCATATGTAAGATGTGGGTTAAACCCTTGACTTCAAGGTGCTTGTATTCTAGCTTTAGATTTGCGCCCACACAAAGTGCCTCATATCCTTGATTCATCTCTAATGTGCTTATCTATTGAATGTTGAAATGATAGAAAGCTCAAATGTCATGAATCAATAGTACCTTAGGAGGAATTTTGTAGTGGGCTCCCATTGGTTCTATCTCCTCTGCAATCGCTGGATGAAGTTTGAAATTTGGCAATTCGCAGACAACATTCATCACTAACATCTTGAATCCCTTCTTGATCTTACTGCTGGATGAAGATGCCATAACACTCTAAGGATTGATGAAACTTGCTGCAACTAAAGCTTTCAAACACAAATTCTCTCTGAAATCACAAAAATCTCTACAAACTGTAAAACTTGGTAAACAATAACCCTTTGATTTCACCATTTCTGATAAATTTCACCATAAAGTTTTCATTAAATGCCCCATACATAGTAGTTGTCATAGCTTAGGTAGTTCTCACAGGCTTACTTGGAAGCTCAGTGAAAACTAACTTTGCATCTTTAAAACTATACAAACCCGATTTAACTCAGTTAAGCCAGATTAACTCAATTATAACTAAGATCCTAATTCGGTTAGAACCATAATGTGTCCTACTGCATCAATATGAATATTTGGACTTGCTAGCATCTTTGAAACTAATGTATGAGGACTTGTATGCACAGTTCCAATTATCTCCTTGCATCTTTATTCAGAGATGGTGGATCCACCCATTACACTATTTTGGGTACCATTTGATGCTTCATTGTTTTGGTTTGAATTATCAGGAGACTTCCTTACCCACTACTGAATCATCTGAGTTTTGAATTCAGAAAATTTTTCTTTTCCTTTCTTAAAACTAGTATCCACTTTTTCTTTATTCATACAATTCTTGCTTAAATGACTGAGTTGTACACACATAAAATCTCTTAGTAGGATTCCTTTTTCTGAGGTGAGTCTTTGCACAATTTGAACCAATGTGCCCATACTCGCCACAATGAAAACATCTTCTCTATGTTTTGTAATCCCAACCAAAAATTTCTTTAGCTAATTGGTTAGCAGGGTTCCACTTCTTATTTCTGTACTCGAAAGACTTATGACCTTGTTTGTTATAATTGAAACATTTTCCTTCAAACTTAGGTTTCTCAGTGCATTCACTTTCCCTATGTCCATGTCTTTTTCACCTCTATAACTTACCATTAATATTTTACTTTCCATTTCTCCAACACTTATTTGATGTATGCCCTATCTTACCACAATGATTACATGTAGGTTTTTTGTTCTTTTGAGCTCCTTGCGGTGAGGATTCACCTTGTTCAGTATAACCTAATCAAGTCTGTCCATGATGTCTAAATTGAGTTTTCTCTGTCAACTAATCCATGATTACTTGTGAATTCATCTTACTCCCATTGGTTTACTTTTCAGTATTGAGATCATTTTGCAGTCTTTCATTTTTAGTCCTCAGATTGATAACTTCTTGATTTTCACTATTGAGTTGATTTATCATATCTTCTTGTTGAAGTGACAAATGATGGATTTCATTTTATTTTTCCTCTAATCTTGTACTTAGAAATCTCTTATCATCTTGTGCCATATCTATGTCATTTTCTACTTGGTTCATTTGTTCCATGACTTCACATATTCTGACTGAATGAATTTCTTGTTCTCTCTTCAACTTTCTAAATTTTTCATGTAAATTGAGATTCTTTGCAAGTAGATCTTCAATGGCTACATCAGATTATTCATAAATTATTTCTTTGCATAAATCTTCAATTCTTTCTTCTATGTAACCTTTGTCATTCATTTGCACTGCTAAATCTTTTCTTCTTTTTAGGGAATGAGAGAGCTGCTCCTTGAGTTTTCTGATTTGATACATGGCTACTTGTAGATCCATCTTTTCATTTTCAATGGCTTTCTCTAGTTTGTATATTTCCATTTCCTCTGAACTTTTCTCAAGCTATTAAACTTATGATAAGAGAACCATATGCTCTGATACCAATTGTTGGAAATATATTGTAGGCTAGGTGACTGAGAGTTGGGGGGGGGGGGGGGAATCAAGAACCAATAAAAANGTTGGGGGGGGGGGGGTGAATCAAGAACCAATAAAAATTGTTCTGTTTTATCCTTTATTAGATTGTCTAATCTTATTGCATGCATGGAACAAAAAATCAATAAACATTCATAACACTTGACACAATATTTGGTTACCCAGAAACCTTCCGAATAGAAAGTAAAACTGGGGTGGGGATGGTACCCACAAGATTTAGAACTGGAGTAGTAAATTTGTCTGGTTAAGGCTTACTATTGACCACTTTTGATGGTATGCCCGGTTAGGAGAAATAAGGACTGTTAGGTCTACCTTGTGAAAAGATTTATACAATATAGTTAAGTATGCACTCTGTTAAGAGATTTATGAAGGACTGTTAAGTCCACCCTATTAAAGGATTTTTTCTGATAGACCTATTAGGATGAACCAGTGAATGATCTTCTATGCAACTCTAATTTTCTGAATAAGATCCTTTGAAGTAAGACTGATCACCCGAATGTGATAGAAGAATCTCTGTTGTTCCTTTATACTATTGTAGCCTTCTAATCAATATGCCTCTTCATATTCATATCTATAATTGATTCATATATCCATTCATACTACATCATATTTTGATAAACAAAGTGTCTTACATATATAGCTTATCCAAATCAATTACCTCCACAAGTTGGCTACTATCATATTAAATAGTATCAAACAATATGTACTAAGTCAGCTCAATGCTGATACTCAGGTCCAGTAATCCACTTGGGTGATATACTGACACTCAAGGGATATAGTGAACTAGCAACTTTGGTACTTATTTGACACTGGGTGCTCAGTCCACATTGATCACTCAGAGATGGTATGCAACTTGGGTAACACTGGTGACTTGGGTGATACTATTTGGAACTAACTGCTTGACCAACACTACAACTGCTTAGCTTGGGTAACACTTCAAGCTGCTGGCTCGGTCAACACTGTAACCATATAAATGACTAAGTGCTTTTGGACTAATTGAAAACATGTATTGCCATAAGGTCTACAAAAGGATCATTGCATCCAACTAGCGATTGAGCCTTCTTAAGCCCATTGGATCATCTTCCTTCTAATGTAAATGAAATTAGTGTATAGATTAGATTCCTTGCTCACATGCATGATCTTATGGATCCCATTCCATCCTTTTACCCAACATTACATTTTTTGAACCCGAAATATCTTACAACTTATTTGAATCTAATTTGGATGTCTAGATCTATTTTCAATGCTTGTTACATGTTATACATTTAGAGATTCAAGTTTATTTCATTTTATGCAATGTTTAAACAGTCATTTTTTTAAAGAATTTGTATTCTTCTTTTATTACTTTATGCATGATTTTTATGACCTTTATCCCTAAATATAAAATCCTCATTAGAATAATTCATTGACTTATGGCTCCCCTTGAGAGTATAAAGCCTGATCCAACTAGCATTTTTCAAGAGAATTTAGGTGACACCTCTATGACAACACATGAAATACCTAACATTGTTTAAAATCACTCTTATCACACTTCACATGATGATGATGACTCCTAAACATGAGTGTCTCCTAGACAAATGGAAAATATTGTAACTAATGATTTGTAAAAGATTGAACATTGGATGGATCAGGAACATTTGACTAGTAACCATGTTGAAAGTTTCAATCCTATACAAAATTTAATACTTAATGTGCATAATATACGAGGGAGAAAAAGGATTGTTAGCATTTATACAAAGAGATCAAATCAATTGAACTAAAATAAGGATATACTCAATGCAACTAGTTTCCTAACTCCTACAAGAGAGAAATAACACATAAAATTAGATTCAAACCATCATGGTAATACCATATTCATCACATGCACTCAATTTATCCATAGCTCTCTCTTGGTTCTCTTTTCTTTATGTTTTTAGAATCTCAAATTTTCTCCTTGATATGATAGCACAAATATTTGAGGATTATGGTTTTGAAATAATTAAGATTTGCCTTCATTTTATAGATTTTAGGATTCCAATGGACGTTCTGAATTGAGAGGCACTGATTGATGATGGGTAACTGGGATTGTTTGAGACTAAATTGATTAAACAAATGATATAGACTGATAGGTAGTTGATTGTATGCATGATGAATTTGATTAATGAGTTAACTTGGTTGATTGGTAGAGGACTGGTTGGATAGAAAATGATTGAATAGATAAGTGAATTGATGAATTAGATGACCGATTTGATTGAAGAGTTGAACTAGTAGTTAATGGGAGTTAAGGAGGTGGGACTGGAAAAACAAATTAGAATTAAATAATTAAACAGTTATTTAATTACTAATGAAGATAAAATAAATAAAATAAATAAAATAAATAAAATAAATATTATATTTATTTTTAGAAGAATTAGGTAACTTTGGGGATATTGTATAATTAAATAAATTAAGAATTTAGTTAATTATAGATGGAATAATTGCTTAATTAAATTATTTAACTACGGGTGAAAAGAACAAGAAAGACTAATTTAATTAAATAATAATGATTAATTAATTAAATTTGAGAAAAGGAAATGTAATTAAGCAATTAAAATTATTTAATTAATATTGGAGGAATAATTAGATAATTAAGTAATTAAAATTATTCAATTATGAGAAATTGGAGGGAAATACTTATTTGGAAATTCAAATTAGAAAAATGTAATAAATAAAATTAAATAATAACGACCATTTAATTAATTAAGATGAATATTAGTGAAAATATCACTCACAAGTAGTGGGACAATTCTAGGTACTTATATTTTCCCCCTCTTTGAGACAATGCATTTTCGAGCGTTGTTTCAAAGAACATATAATAAAAGGTCCTTCCCTAGTATGTAGGAGGTAACAACGAGGTAATATGGTAAAATATAATGAGAGGAAATTGAATCATGGATAATACTTGCAAAGAGACTTGTACACTCAAACAAAAAGTCCTACTCAATACAATAATTCTAACTCATTCAAGAAAGAAAAGATAACATGATAATCATATGAATAATTCATGAATAGTCAAATAACAAAAAAATTTCACAAGATATCACCATAATATTTCTTGTTTCTATCTAATTCATGTTGTTGGGCTCTCAAATTTGTATCTTCAAGTATTGATAGCACAAAGATTCAAGAATGTAGTTGTGAAATAATGAAGAATCACCTTCATTTTATATATTTCAGGATTGCAATGGATGATCCATATCGAGAGACACTTACTAATGATGGATGATCATGATTGAATGATAATTAACTAATTAGAAAAATGACTCAGGCTGATTGGTAGTTTACTGATTGCATGTAAAATTTGATTGATGAGTTAACTTGGTTGATTGGTAGAGGATTGGTTGCATGACAAAAGTATGAATAGATAAGTGAATTGATGAATCAAAAGATTGATATGATTGAAGAGTTGAATTTTTTTTTAGTGAGAATTAAGGAGGTGGGACTCGAAGAATAAATTAAAATTAAATAGTTAAATAGTTATTTAAATGTGCATGAAGAGAAAATAAATAAAATAAATATTTTATTTATTTATAGAAGAATTAGTTGACTTTGGAGAGATGCAATAATTGAATAAATTATAAATTTAGTTAATTATAGAAGAAATAATTAGTTAATTAAATAACTAAAATAAATATTTAATAATGGGTGAAAGGAACAAGAAAGGTAAATTTAATTTAATAATAATAATTATTTAATTAAAATTGAGAAACTAAGTCAACTAAACAATTAAAATCATTTAATTAATATTAGAAGAATAATTAGATAAAATAATAATTAAAATTAGTCATTTATGAGAAATTGGAGGGAAATGTTGAGTTTGAAATTTGAATTAGAAGAATGACATAAATTAATTAAATAATAAAGATTATTTAATTAATTGAGCCAAATATTAGGAAAAAGTCACTCGCAATTAGTGGGATAATTTTAGTCTTGTAG
The DNA here is from genome assembly GCA_018584345.1 of Thuja plicata. Taxonomy (NCBI): domain Eukaryota; kingdom Viridiplantae; phylum Streptophyta; class Pinopsida; order Cupressales; family Cupressaceae; genus Thuja; species Thuja plicata. The sequence goes on from MU224943.1 coordinate 308,245, forward strand.
TAATTCCTAATTCTATCATACCATGACTATATCTATTCAAAACATAAATCCTACACATTTTAGTCTTGGATTAATTCCTAATTCTATCATACCTCCTTTTGTGAATGTTTCATGTATTTTACAACCATCACCTATACCTACTTATCATAGTGCCCCACTTTCATATTGCAATGCTCTACCCATTTCCCATAATATCCCACACCACTATCAAACATTTCAAATACCAACCTATCTATGAAATCAACCATTAATAACCATGGCCAAAGTGTTTCATCCTTACAACAACTAGCTTCCATTACATAATACAAATGCTTTCCCAAGACATATTATGGAAAAGGTGATCTCTTAACTCATGTGAAAACATTTCAAACTTTGTGAAGTGACTTCTCAAATGATCATAGACTTATGGGTAAGTTGTTTGCTTATAAATTTAGAGATAAGGCCTTCCAATGGTTTTGTTCCTTACCCATATTCTATTGAGTCCTATCAAAAATTTTCTATTGCTTTTATTCAACAATTTCAAAATATATTGGTCGTCAAATTTCTTTAACTGATTTGATTCATTATAAGCAAGGTGATAAGGTAAAAGTGACTGATTTTATTGGTAGATTCAAACATTTTCATGCTCAAGCATCTTATCCTATGCTTTATATAGATGTTAAAAAAAATATTTCTAATTTTTAAAAATAGATTAGAGACAATTGTTTTTTTGAGTTTACTTCTTTTACCCAATTGTGTGTAGTGCTTCATAATTATCAACTTCAAGTGAGCTAGTTTGAGTCATCCACTTTAATGGATCTGGTTGCTAAGAATGATTCTTCTCAGAAACCATTCTAAAATTTATAAAATACCATCAAAGGATTCATCAAGATGAATAATTCATCAAAAAATGGTGATACACAAGTGGTAGCTGCAACAATAAGTGTGACTGCTCTATCATCTATTTTTAAACAATCTTGTAATTTTGCACCTCTTTTTAAATCTTTAAATAGTGGTATGTTGAAGTTAATGAATGCTAATGTTTTGAAAATTCCTATTATTAAGCCAATTTAACCTTCCAAACCATTACTTAGTTCCTATGATCCCAAAGCCTTTTTTCAATATCATCATCAACCTCACCATGATACAAACAAGTGTTATAGGGTGAAGCATCTTATCCAATAATTTATAGATTCTAATACTATATATGTTGAGGGTGTTAATATCAATGAAAATAAATCTATTTCATCTCCTAATTTTTTTTTTAAATATACCCCAATCTTTTTCCTTTTCATTCTACCAATACAGTTGAGCCTACCAACCCCTTGCCTTCTTCTTCCACCACTATTGTCGGGCCTAGTAACACTATGACCATGAAAATTGATAATACATGTAGTGTGGCTAAAAATATTGTCAACCACATTCAAAAACCTAAGATTAAACCCAAGCCTAAACCTAAGCCTAAAACTTGCATTAACTTTGATCCTAAGGAGACAATTAAGGCACATAATGGTGATAGATTTCAAAAAAGATTAATGGTTATTTCTCTATAGGAGTGCTTATTGAACATGTGTGTATGATAAATATTATAATTGGAAAACATCTCTTTACAGGGAAATTTCATCAAAATTTTTATGACAAATTTGATATGACGAATAAGAATTTTAATCGTTGTACTTGTCCTACCCATGGTTTTATTACCCATCTCATTGAAGTTGGTAAGAATTGCCTATATGTCACCTTTTTTGTTATCACCACTTCTGATCAATTCTAAGTAATACTAGGATTTCATTATCTTACTCCCATAAAAGATATTTCTTCTCCTATTCATAGGTTTTTAAAGCTTCTCTATAATGGAGAATTTATCATGATTGATCATAGTCTCTATAAGCCCTTAGCAATCTATGGAAACTTTACCCTTGACTTTTGTTTGCCTCAAACACCTCAAACATTAAAATCTTAACAAGTCATTTTTTTCTATCCTACCAAAAAATCAAATTTGAAATGATTTTCAAATGGATCAAACCTAAGGATGTTCCACCTCCCCATCTTGGACCCAAACTCCTTCCCACACATTCTACTCCTATTTATGATTTAGATTCACCTCCTATGTCATACAAATGACCATGTTTTTCTATCTCTCAACCTTGTGATGTTCCTTCCATTCCTAATCCTTAAAAGGGAAAAAAGTATCTAATGTTTCTTCATCCTAAACCTTCCTAACTTTCAAGAAAAAAAAATGAAACTACATTGCTCATGATCTCCACCGTAGATGCCATGCTAATCCCTACAAGATTTCTTCTCAATACATTTCCTTTCTTAACGAACCCGTATATTCTTTTATCCCATTTTAACAATCTATGATCAGCCCAAGGGAGGAAGAAAATTTCAAGAAAATAAAGTTTTCTAAGAGTGATAATTTCATTTTTTGTATTAAGGATCCTATTATGATTAGTCTTGATGATGATATGGATTGAAATGTTAATGATGATAACAATATTGTTGATAATTATTTTGATCCTAATGATTATAATAATATATGGATGGGGTTATTGAAAACAATCATGAGTTCTCTTCAAGGTTTTCCAAAGCATTAACCCTATCTCCTTGTGACAAGAAAAGTGACTCATCATTAGAGTATGGTCCCTTTTTCAAACTAGCACTATCTCCATATTCCATGCTTGATGTTTCTCCTCTTTTATGTTATCCCCCTTCCCTAAGTAATATTCAATAATATGGTGAGGTAGATGATATGATTGAATAGATCCTCTTACACGATAGATTCTCTTGTGTATTTTCTTGTTCGTGACGTGCTACCCTGTGATGTGCTGCTTGTTATTTTATTTGTTTTATAGATCTCTTTGTAAAACCTTTATTTATCTATGGGAACAAGGTGATAAAGGGACCAAACCTATTATGACATTGTTCTATTTGTATCTCAATTCTTTCATTTTTTGTATATATATTATGTCGTACATGTGTTATTGTTGTAAATGTGCCCTTGTGTTGTCTACTTGGGGATGATTCAAAGCATTGATGAACTTGTTCCATGAAAAATACCATCCTTGAAATTATTTCCATAGTTATTAGTGATGTTTTATGTCATGAGAATGAGACTATTTATTTTTATGATTTCATCACAATTATTGTAACAATGGCATTTATTGTCTCAAACTTTATAATTTCACTTGTTTTGATATTTAAAAAAAGTTTCCTTCATGCATTTACAAATCATTGTTGACTATTTGAATCCATTGATACTAATCCTTATATTTAAAAAAAACTACTCATTTGAGATTGACTATTATGATACCTTAATATCACCACCTTTGCTACTATCTTGGGATTGTCCTTTCTCTCCCCTTGTAAGCCTTCTCTTTGGCTATCACATTAACCATGCTACCACATTGTTTTTATTATGCCTTTTGGCTCTGGATACTACTGCATTTACTCATCATGGTATTTCATTGTGATACCTTGAATACTGCTCCTTGTTGTTCTTTGAAACTCTCTAATATTCTTTTACTTATCTAATATCCCATAACAATGCATTAGTTATATTTCTTTTACTTATATACCATGGGATGTTGTGCTTTATAGCCTTGGTCGCCAATGCTTGTGCATGTCCTTCACTATCAAGACATAATTATTAATGCCATTGTTTTTTCCATTACTTTGAACATTTTTTCAATATCTTGATATTTCATTGATTCTCCATACAATAGAACTGTTACATTGATACCTCACTGCCTTGATACTTCCTACCATCTCTATTGATGTACGAAATACTCTTTTCATTGCTTCTATATAACATGATCACTGATCATTAGTGCAAATATAATAACCTCTTCAAAGCTTTGTTATGACTTTCATCACACCTCCTCTGACTATCATTTTATTTTCCCTTAATTCACTTCAGATTTGTTCCTATAACACATTTATTCCTATCATAGTGTATCAATAATCTCCTCTAACAATACCTCTATTTATGATCTTCTATTACTAAATCACTATTTTTGATGCAATTCTTCTATGATAGAACCTTGATATTCACTATTATCACAGATCATGGGCTATCTCTTTATTATGCACTTCTTTTCCGATCAAGTCTTCTGTGCTTCATAATAGTGATAATAAATTATTGTCCTAGGAATTATATGATTTGGTAATTTAGCATTTCCTTGATCCTTGTGATCTTGCCATGATCTCTATTTTTTTGTTCCTCTTTTGGCACATTTTAATCAATGATTGTTGAAACATTTATTTTATTATTACTCTTTGTACAATGAATATCACTACCATGACACATTTATTATCTCTATAGAATATTTTGTTGTCATTAGTTTAGACAAAGACATAAGAATCAAAAGTTACAATTGGTGAAAGGAAGAAATGTAAATATATGAGCAGTCACTTATGTACACCGAGAAATATAGTTAAGTTGGTAAATCAAAAACACTAGACCGAGAGCACAGTGTTTACCAAACACCGAGAGCACAGAAAGTACATCGAGTTGACAGTTACCGAGTATTGAAGAGAAATTTAATCGAGTGAAGATAAGTTAATCTACCGAGTTACTTAATGGATTGTAAAGTGATAAGGATGCATTTAATAAATTGATATTGTATTAATTGTTATTCCACAATACACGATGATGATTTGTTACATGATCAATGATTGAAACAATTCAAAGAGAAGATCTAATGGTACCAAGGTAAAAGTGACACAGTCACCGAGTGGAAAAGAAGATCTAACAGTCAAAATAATTTATCAGTGACCTATTGCATAAGCTTAAGAGGCATTAGATATTATACTTAAAGGATAATTTACATAACATAAGAGAGAGGCAAAGATAACATAGGAGAAAGTGACTGAGTACAGAGAAGGCTATTATTGAAGAAAAAAGATCATAGCAGAGAGCACCTAGCTGATATCTTGCTACAACAGAGCAATACCGAGCAGTGTTATAGATTGAATTGAGGTAACACAAGTATTTTAGAGCACATAGAGTTTGATCAACATTTGTAATTGATGTAATTTTAGCAAAAATTTGTAAGTTGTTAATACTATTGTATTGAGAGCTAGAAATCCTAATAATGGATAGATCTTAACTGATCTGATTTATGTAAAACCTTTAATAGGGTACATCTCTAAGTGTAGAGATTGTAAAATCCTCTAACCAAGTATACTTAACTAGTCTTTGTATACTCTTAACCAGATAAGCTATCAAAATGGGTAAACTATGTAAGCTCTAACCGAGCACCCTTTATACTGCAGTTAGTGAAGGTTGTGGGTGTCATCGCCACCAAATTTTTGTCCTCTTACCAAGGATTTTTGCATAAACAAAATCACGGAGTTATGAGTTCATTTACTTGAATGTTTTCATGTTATGTGTTATGTTTTATTTTAAGTTACTGAATTCGGTAGACAACAACAACAACAGTATACAGTTTATGTTATAAAAAATTTTGTGGTAGTGATTCACCCCTCCCATCTCAGTGCCAACTTTCCATAAGTCATTCCAACAATTAGTATTAGAGCTTATACTCTTGATTTATAGGGTTTGACCACCTGAGAATTAAATATCCTAGTAATGGAAATTTGTAGGCAATATAAAAGACTTGATGGTCTTGAATCTGAATTGGAAGGTGCAAGAGAGTTAATCATTGATTTGACGAACAAACTTGAGAGATCTCTAAGGGTTAGACAAAGAATTTATTATGAACTAAATGTTACACAAGAAAAAGTTGATACAATTGAAACAACATCTGAAGGCAATGTTACTGATGAATCTAAAACAAATATAAAAGAGCTAATGGAAAAGAATGTTACACTTACCGAGCAGTTGGATCTAATAAAGATAGATCTCTAAACCAACATGATAAGAATGACTGAATTGATTGAAGGAAAGAGGATTACTGAAGATGAAAAGAAGACAGTAGAAGATGATAAAAGACAAGTTCAAATGAAGCTATTGGAAAAATACAATGAGATCATGAGAATGACACAAGTTCGCTATGACATGGCCAATCAAATTTTGAGTGAAAATCTGTTGGAAATATTCAGGACTAACCAAGTTACTGAGAGGGGAGGGGTGAATCAGTAACACTTAAAACTTTAAAACATTTCTACACTTTTATATTCTTTAACCATTCATTCATCTAATCTACTGCAAGCATGAAAATGTAATCTTTCATAACACATAACACAAAGATTTGGTGACCCA
>MU224943.1:321509-350667 GCA_018584345.1 Thuja plicata
GATGAAAAGAAGACAGTAGAAGATGATAAAAGACAAGTTCAAATGAAGCTATTGGAAAAATACAATGAGATCATGAGAATGACACAAGTTCGCTATGACATGGCCAATCAAATTTTGAGTGAAAATCAAGATAACACCAGAAAATAATTTGAGAATCAAGCACTGAAAGATAAAATTTCGAGAATGGAACAAAGAATGAAAGATGCAAATGCAATACTTAAAATAAATGAAGAAGCACTGAAAGCTCTAGATAAACAAATCAAGAATTAGAAACAAAGAAATGAAAAAATAGGTATTGGATTCAAAGAGTACAGCACCATCAAGAAAGGAGAATCGTCAAAAGCACAAAGAGATGAAAGTACTGCATTCCCACTGAGACAAAAGAAGCCAAGTTGAAATTATTGTGAGAAGCCTGAACATACTACTAATGTCTATAGGAGCAGGAAAGGTAAATCACCAAGTATACCTAAGTTTGATGGTTATTGTTTTAGATGCAATATTTATGGACATCAAGCATTTGAATGCATAACTAATCTTGCTAAAAATACAAGGAAATATAAGTTTGATAGTTACGGCAAGAAATGTATAAGTTTGGACACAAAGATGAAGAGTGTAGAACAAAGAAAAGAAATGACAACTAGAAGCCTAATCAAGATAATGCTAAATCCAACCAACCAGGCATTTCTGTACCATGGGACTATAATACAAGAATTTCATGTGTATCCTATGGAAGGTATGGACACATTGCTGCAAACTACATGTTGATGCACTGAAGGAACAATAGAAGAGCATAGAGAAATCTTGGCATGGCATGTTTTCATTATTATAAGGTAGGACACTTTGCGAGGAATTGTAGAAACCAAAGTGATGCATTGAATGAAGATGGATCTAAAGTAAAAGCCCCTACTACTACTAAGGAAATTAGAGAACAAATGAGATAAATCTAGAGGAAAAAGACTTAGGATGAAGGGACATCATTCAGAAGCATAGACTACAGCATCTTTGCGAAGTTGGTTGCATCGAGATCCACCTAGTCGGTGAGAGGTATGTAGGAACTACATGCTTATAATAAATCCTACTTATGTTCCTAGAAATAGAGTTGAGATCCATATCAACATATTAAGATGCAATTGGATAAGTTGTATAAGATTTGGAAGAATATTGCTATATATAGTTATTTTGTTTAACTGGGTCGAGCAAAGAAACTATGTAGTCAGTTAAAAGTTAAAAGGGACTCAGAAAGCACATTTAATGCACATTAATAGAGCCGTTGGAAACCCTAAAATGAGGAAAAAGTATAAATATGTCATTTTACAAATCATTGAAACCTAACATCTACAGAAGAACATCGAGAACATTTGCAGAGCGAGTATTCCAAGAAAACTCAAGTGACTACGAGGTATTTTGTGAATCTTTGCAAGAGTTCTTAGTAACATATGCGATATTTCCAAGTTGAGTTTTGCAAAGTCATGGTTTGTTGAACCATGCCCTAGTTTTTTTAAATCAAAGCATTTGAAGTTATCAATGGAACCAAAGTTATAGACACCTACAGTTGTGAAAGAGGTAGAACCAATTAATCTAAAGTACAAATTACCACCAGCTATAGCCACCGAGATAGATATGATGGGAGCCCTATCTTTGATAACACCAAGATTTATTTTGATATTATATATACGCACATTTATACATTGTAAGATTGAGGATTTGTGCGAAGCTGAAATTGATACATTGTTAGGTTTGGTTAATTTTGTTTTTCAAGCAATGAAGTCCTTGGTCTATTTTTGCAAAGATTTTTATGAGGATACTTGAAAAACCCTTGTTTTATGTCTCAAAGTGTAAAGATTGATGCTAAAACCCTAAGAATCAAAATGGTTTATAATTTCATGTTACTTTTTTCCACTTAAATTCATGTCTTGCATGGGTTCCTTTTAAAATTTTCCTATTCAATGAGTTGTGAGTAACCTAACGCTTTGGTCCTGTATTATTCCTAAGTCAAAGTCTGCAAATGTTTTTATTAAATTCATTATTTTTCGAGCTAATATGTTTTGATCTAAGAGCCCGCTTAATCACTTATTCTTGAAGTGCTCGACATTTATCATTTAAGCCATTAAGCCATCACGATGTGTGTTTTTGGTGGGTCTGATGGTCAGAAAGGGTTTCACTGAAATAGTGGGCAGATCTTGTTTCAGTAGACGGTAGACTTAATCGCTTAATCCCAACATGATCGACATCTATCTTTTAAGTGGTTAAGTCTGAGTAATGCGTGTCTTTGGAGTGACATGGGCCCTGTTGCAGGTAGTATGATAGAGATTAAAGCATGGATAGATCTAATGGTGGACTTAATCACTTATGGCTAAGATGCGCAAGATATATTAGTTAAGCCATTAAGTGGTGTCGACATGTGGTAGCTAGTGGACTCGGGTATTATGAACAACTATTGATTAAAGCTCAGACATAATTAGTTTGATCTAATGGATGACTTAATTGCTTATCCCAAAGATGTACAAGATCTACCGATTAAGCCATCAAGCCATGATGACGCATGTCCTAGTGGGTCCAGCTGAGGTCATAAAGAAGGAACTAAAGACAGAGAAAGTACAGATTGATCCAATGGTAGACATAATCACTTAAAGGAAAAGTGATTGACATCTAAAGGATAAGCGATTAAGTCATGATGACACATGGCAAAAGGGTGGGTCTTGTACAATGCAGAGATGATGTTAAAAAAGGTGCAGTTACTGAAGAGATCAGATGACTCACTTTATGGCTTAAAGAAAAGATGCATGAGATCTAGCATTTAAGACATTATGTGGTGTTGACGCATGTCCAACTTGATGATGTTGTAGCCATAGTCAGTAAAATCAAGGTGAAATAACTTGTAGCCAAGTTAAGGTAAATCTGACAGTTGAGTTAATCTCTTAAGGAAAATATGTACAAGATCTATCGTTTAAGTGATCAAGTTGTGCTGAAATGTGTCCCAAAGGAATAGTTGTTTCTAGGAAGAAATGAGAGCTATTTGATGAAGGAGATGTTGTTGAAGATCTACGGTCCAAATTCAAAGTTCTTAAAATGGTTGTCAATGGACTGTTAAGCCGTGAGTTTTGAACCAGATGAATTGATTACAGAGCGTGTGGCTACTTTAGTTGAATTCAATGCAAAATACTAATTTTATTGAGACCATATAATTCATTGCTTAAACTTGAAACTACCATAATTAATCAAAGTCATACAAGTGAAGATAAGAATTGCAGTGATATTGAGCTCTTTGTGACAAAATTGTAGAATAGGTAAGTCTTCTGTGATAGAGTAGAAATTCATGCTTTCACTAAGATTTGAAATTTGAAAAGGTGATAGAATTGTTATTTTAATCTCAATATCATTCTCGTAAGAAGCCCTAGATTCAGAAAATGGCCCCTAGGATTGAATTCTGTAGCAAGGTGGAATATAAAGATAGAAATGTATGAGATGACCTTCTACAATGGTTGAGTGGGTCCACAGGTGATGCTACCCAAATTAAGAGAATAGTTCTAGCACATCCCCATTTTAGAGTCGAGGAGGGTTTGTATGATATAGGTAGATAGGCCAAATATGCTAGGACTAGCACAAGTAGTTTAAATTTATTTAAGACTTCTTATAGCCAGAGGAAAGCTCCCTCCCTAGATTGCAACACATGGGATCTAGATGTGGCTAAATTGATAGTGCCTGGAGTATTAATGAATACAGACCTATTTACTATGATAGCTAATGCATATGAAAAAGTATATAGGGTTTTAAGAGATACAAAGGGGTATGTGTTGTTGACTGTCACAACCGATGAAATTAGAAAGGTATTTAGTTTAAGTGACCTCTCATTTTAAATGGATGACATTGATTTAGACTATTTCAAGCAAGTGTACCAGACTCAGAAGGAGTACTATAGAAATGTGGCTTTGAAAGGATATTTTAATAAAATAGGGGATTTGATTATTATAGGCCCAAATACACTAGAGCCTTTTAAACTAATGCTTATGGTTGTTCATATTTTGCATCCCCTCCTGTCAGTAGTTTTTGATTATACTTCCTACATTGCTGAGTTAATGCATGAGGGTCTGATAGGCATCAAGGATAAGAATATACTCAAGCCAATGGGATGGTAATCTTTAATGATGCATATGATTTTGTTTAATAGTGCTGATTTCTTTCAAGAAGAAATGGACCTCATGTTAGTAATAACTGAGAGAGGGGGGGTGAGGGCGACTCAGTGGCCTCAAACTTTTATCCTTCAAACTTAACCAATAATCAGTAAATCTCAGCTTATTGTGTGCCTACAAGATGCATGCCATGAAATACTAATAATGATTAACTGTCTGTCAATTTTCTCTATCAATCCTTATTCTTTCTTGATTACCGATAAGCAGTATAACTATTTACCAAAACTCAGTAAATAAGCAGAGTATACCGATCAATCTGGAGTTAGCTATGTAAGATTCATGATAGTAAAGAAATGAGTCATACACACATAACACATGAATTTTAATGTGGAAACCCTATTAAGGGAAAAACCACTGGGACTGGTACCCCAAATTTTCACTCTTCTAAAGTGAGCCCTGTTAGGAGCCAACCCTATTAAAGGTTACAGACACACTGTTAAGTGCGACCTTGTTAGAGGATTTTATACATAGAGGTTGTCACTTAGTATGGGGCATCTATTGCTACCATCCTTGAATCAGCCTCCTTCTTAGACTGTCAATAGGTATCGGGAAATTCCAATGCTACTTTAATGAATCAACCCTTTTGGCACTCCTTGAGATGTATCTCAATATATAGAAGACTGTTAAGTCCTGCTCGGTTAAGAGACTTGATGCTTCAATGGTTAAACTAAAACACTATGACCTATTCATATTGAAAATTGAATTGTAGATTTTTAGATCTATTTAATTACATTACCTCTCTGACCAATGTATCAATTCAATCCTTGTGCTCCATACTTTCTGCTCTGTGATGCTATGCTCACTGTTTGTCGGTGTCTGTAGAATTCCTTAGCTCTTCCTTTAGCTTGTTTGATCAGAACTGCATGAAGTTGTTCTTCATCAGTTTCTCTTTAGCATCCTCTTTCTATTCACTCTCCTTAATCCCATTTGTAAATGAATTAATCTTGTCACTTATATAGACATAATATTCATTGTTTCTTGATTCTTGATTCTTGGTGTGATAAACAATCTAGCCAATTAGATTTAAAGCATAACTCTTGATTTTTATCATAGATATCTTCTTTCCAGATATAAAAATAATCTTTAAATCAATCACTTATCTTTGGTCAAATAAAATAAAGTATACAACCAATTAATTCCATATTTAGCTTTGCTAGCTAGATATTTTGTCATTTTCTGAACTCTCTATTCTGTCAGTCACTATTGTAGTTAGTCATCAGTGGCAACTGAATGATCTATTGATGAGACTCTAGTTAGCTTCATGATCTCCATCCATTAGGCATCATTGGAATTTTACTCGTTGGGCAACTCTGTATCTTTGGTCGTCAGGCAACATTCTGACTTTGCTCATCGGGCATTCTGTAGTTTGCTTTGTCAGGAAAATCTATGCTTCTGATTGTCAGGTATCACTATGCATGTTCTTCTTTGCTTTGTTTATCGGTGTGCACTCTGTCGGTGGTGTTTATCACTTGAATACTTGACTTTTATGCATTTATGAAAGCATAACTTTGGTTCTCTGAAGTCTTTGGCATTATGTACATGACTGTATAGATGATATCAAGTTGACATCAATGAAAATACAATCCACTAACTAATTTAATGACCTGCATTATCTTTCAACTTAACATTATCAAACATTCAAGCAGTTACATGTCATCAATCTCTCCCTTTGGCATTGATGGCAACATACTATATTATCACACTATACTATTTCTAATACAATATGAAATACAACATTTGAGATTCATCAAACTACAAATCTTTTGTTCTATTAACTGATAAATGTATGACCATCGGTAAGCTCTATTTTAGCTTAGATTTGATTCTTGCAGCTCTTTGTCTTTTGATGTGTTGTGTTCTCTCCTTGTGTCAATTTCTCTCCCTTGACTATTCTTCTCTTTTGATGTCTTTTCTTTTGTCAGCAACTCTCCCTTTGTATAATGTTTCGATACAATTTCTCTCTCTAAGGATATAATCTCTCCCTATTGGAGTAATGTGATAATGGATAATCTCTCTCCTTTTACAGAAGGATGTGATAATATGGATAATCTCTCTCCCTTTGACAACAATGCCAAAAAAATATCTTCAATGATATCTGACATTAATGTCAAACAATCATTTCTTTCCATCTATAATATATTACTTAAATTTCCCTTATCTATCAGCAATACAACAATATGCTCTGGTGCTCGGTTCTGATATATACCTATCTATATATAGATTTTGCCTTGAAGTTCATCTCTTTGCTTGCATCAACATTAATGATATTCTGATAATATGTAGGCTAATGCAGCCTTCTAGTCATTTTACTGACTGGTAGACAAGGGTTTGACCCCTAGTCTCTTTATAAATTATTCAATTGTATCCTTGGACAGTGGCATGGTGAAGATATTAGCTAATTGTTCTTTGGATTGTACATACTCAAGTGTCACCTCCTTTTCTTGAAATTGTTCTCTTAAATAATGATACTTGATTGCAATGTGTTTAGTCTTAGCATGCATGACTAGATTCTTGGAAATGTTTATTGCACTGGTGTTATCACAATAGATAATTACTGGTTCTAGGATCTTCATATGCATACCTTCCAGTAACTATTTGATCCATGCAATATTTGAGCAATTTGCAGCAGCAACAACATACTCTGCTTCTGAAGTAGACTTAGAGATGCAGCCTTTCTTTTTGCTAATCCATGTGACAAGTATATCACCCATAAATAATGCTCCTCTAGTTGTGCTCTTTCACCAATCAAGATTCCCAGCCCAATCAGCGTCAGTAATCACCTTAAGTTCAAATTTGCCTTCTCTTCTATACCATAATCCATATTCCTCGGTATTCTTTAGATATATTAAAATTATTTTCACAGCAGTCATATGTGATTCTCTGGGATTAGCAGAAAATCTTTTAACTATTCCTACTATATGTGCAATATCTAGTCTAGTGTGTACGACATACATGAGTTTTCCAATCATTGATCTATACAAAGTATGATTTACCTCTGATGTCTTGTCCTCCCTTTTCAACTTACATCCAGTAGCCATTGGTGTTCCAACTAGTTTGGAATCTTCCATCTTGAATATTTTCAGGACCTCTTTAATGTATTTAGACTATGTAATGAAAATACCTTCACATTGTTGCATGATCTATATACCAAGAAAGAACTTGATCTCTCCAAACATAGACATCTCAAACTCTTTTCTCATATCATTAGAAAATGATTTACATAGCATATCATTGCCTCCAAATATGATGTCACCAACAAATATTTCAGCAATCAAAGTGTTAGCATCAATATCTTCCTTCAAATAAAGTTTACTATTTTCACTAGTCCTTACAAATCCAATACTTATAAGATAGGAATGAATTCATTCATACCAGGCTCTAGGAGCTTTTTTCAATCCATACAAGGCTTTATGAAGCCTACATACCATGTTTCTCTTGTCTAGATCTACAAACCCTTCTGGTTGCTTAATGTATACCTCTTCTTCAAGTATTCCATTTAGGAATGCTAACTTGACACACATTTGGTATACCTTAAATCCTTTGAATAAAACATAAGCAAGTAGTATTCGTACAACTTCTAGCCTAGAAATAGGTGCAAAGGTCTCTCCATAGTTAATACCTTCCTCTTGTGCATACCCCTTGCATACTAGTCTTGCTTTGTTTGTTGTGACTTCTCCATTCTCATTCAACTTATTCCTGAATGTCCATTTTGTACCGATGACATTCTTGTCATCTAGTCTTGGCACAAGTGACCATGTCTTGTTCTTCTCAATCTTCTCAATCTCATCATTCATAGCACTTATCCATTCTTCATTATCAAGTGCAACATTGACATATTTTGGCTCAAACTCACAAATTAAACAAGTTGTGTTTAGAGACTTACTTCTTGTTCTTGTACCAACTTTCTTATCTCCTATGATTTGGATGTCTAGATGGTTCCTTCTTACATATCTTGAAAGTATAGGTACAACTCTTTGTCTATCAGCTTGATCATCATTTTGTTCTTCATCACCTTGCACATTATTTTGATCATTATCCTGACCATCAATATTTGTAGCCTGACCGTCGGTTACAACATTCTGTTGCTCTGGAATTGAGCACTATTTCTTGAGTAGAGTGTTAGGTTCTTCATAGTATACAAACTTTTTGTAGTTGTCTGGTTCTTTTGTGCTTTCCATCTCATTCTTTTTTCCAAATTCATCTATCTTCACATTTTCACTTTCAACAATTTTTTTAGAGGCCTTAATAAGACATTTATAAGTCTTTCTTTTGGTGGAATACCCTAGAAAGATACCTTCATCACTTTTGGCATCAAGATTTCCATTTATATCATCCTTTAAGATATAACATTGACTAACAAATATTTTGAAGTAACTTACATTGGGTGTTTTACCATACCATAGCTCATAGGGTGTCTTCTTTGTGTCCTTCTTCAATTGTACTTTGTTTAATGTGTAGACAATAGTACTGACAGCTTCCCTCTAGAAGATTTGGGTGATGCCTTTCTATATCATCAGTGTTCTAGCACAATTAACTATGGATCTATTCCTTCTCTCACCAATCCAATTTTGCTGTGGTGTTCTTGGTGTAGAAACCTATCTTTTTATACCATGCTCATTGCAAAAATTAGTGAATTCATTTGATATAAACTCTCCTCCTCTATCTGATCTCAAGCATTTCAAATCCTTACCACTTTGTTTTCTACCATAGCTTTATACCATTTAAACATCTTGAATGCTTTAGATTTATCTTTTAGAAACATAACTATTATCATTCTAGAGTAATCATCAACAAAGAGAATAAAATATCTATCTCCATAATAACTCTTTGTCCTCATTGGTCCACATAGATTAGTATGGACTAATTCTAGAATATCATCGGATGTATGGGTTTTACTTTTGAAACTAGACTTTGTCATCTTACCTTTTTGACAATTCTTGCACATGATGTTGTCAGGCTTTGACATCGTCGGTAAGCCTCTTATATTTCTCCTTCTACTTATTTTCATCATGTTGTCAAAATTCACATGACACAATCTTTTGTGCCACAACCATATGTCTTCATTTCTAGTCATTAAGCAAGTGGTGTTAGTATCATTTAGATAGAATAAGTTACCTTTTGTCTGTTCGCCAGTACCAATCAATCTTCCTAATTCATTGAAGATCTTTTCCTTCTTATTCTCAAATACTACTCTATGACCTGAATTATTCAGCTGAGAAACACTCAAAAAATTATAATTCAATCCTTTTACCCAATAAAATTTTTCACATTTAATCAGGTTATTCAACATTATAGTTCCTTTAACTTCAACTGGACAAGGTGTATCATTACCCATTCTTACTGTACCACCATTCTAATACTCAAAAGTGTTAAACTTTTCTTTGTCACCGGTCATGTGGTGAGTGCAGCCACTATCTATAATACATATGTCATTCTTTCTAACCTTAGATATGAGTGCAGTTTCTACATACCTTTCATCTTCATCTAAATCATATTTCATAGCCACAAACACCATCTTGATGTCTTCATCAGGTTCAGTGTTAGTATCTTCATCTTTGCAAGCAACTAGGTAGTTGGCTTTCTTTCCTTTGTCCTTGTAGTCTCGAGTATCTCTTCTTTTTTATTGTCAGGAACTTCTATAATCTTTGTTATCACCTATGTTGGATTTGTTCTCAAAAGATCTTTCATTAACTCTATCATCTTTTCTTCTATTAGGACATCTTGCAGCAAAGTGTCCAATCTCTTTACAATTAAAGAATACAAGTGATAACTTTCCTTTGTATTTACCTTTTCCTCTCTGCATTCTTCTAGCCATAAGTGCTTCTATTTCATCTAGATCTTCTTCTTCACTTTCACTTTCACTATCCCTTCTAGATGTGTGTCTATGACTTGATTTGCTTATTCTCATAGAAGATTTAAATGCAGACTCTAAGTTTGGTAAGAGACTATTATCAAAGTTATTCATCTCAAATGAAATCAGTCTACCAATTAATCTATCAAGAGTAACTGTATTTTTTACTATTGCTCTTATTTATTGAATGGTACAAACTCTAATAGCATATACAGGCAGTAAGGTTCTTAAGATTTTACTTACCACTATCTCCTCTTCAAGTGTACCTCCAACTCCTCATATAGCATTGACTACTTTGATTCTTGTGTTGTACTGTGTGATGTTTTCTCCTTCTTTCATTCTGAGATGATCAAACTTTCCTCTTAGGCTTTCTACCTTGGCTCTCAAAAAATTTGTATCACCTCCATGTACAAGCTTCAGTTTGTCCCACATCTTCTTTGCAGTTTTGCAATCTTTGACATCTTCAAATTTAACATCAGAGAGTGAGGAAGAAATATCTATGACCATGCAGTTGTGCTCACGCTTCTCTCTCAATTGATCTACTATTAATACTCCTCTGGGCAACACATATTCAGTAACTAGGAATTGAGTAACATCATTACCAATACCTGATAAGTGGAGTCTTATCCTTCTTTGCCATGAAGCAAAGTTGTCTTTGTTCAACTTGGTTACATCTTGTCTGTTCATCTTGTGATCTTGACTTAGGTCTTGAAACCTTCCTTTCTAAGCACACAAGATCTGATACCAATTTTTAGTAATAACTGAGAGGGGGGGTGAATCAGTGGCCTCAAACTTTTATCATTCAAAATTAACCACCAATCAATAAATCTCAGATTATTGTGTCCCTACAAGATACATGCTATGAAATTCTAATAATGATTAACTGTCTGTCAATTTTCTCTGTCAATCCTTATTCTTTCTTGAATACCGATAAGAAGTATAACTATTTACCAAAACTCAGTAAATAAGAAGAGTATACTGATCAATCTAGAGTTATCTATGTAAGATGCAAGATAGTAAAGAAATGAATCATACACACATAACACATGAATTTTAACATGGAAACCCTGTTAAGGGAAAAACCACCAGGACCGATACCCCAAATTTTCACTCTTCTGAAGTGAGCCCTATTAGGAGCCAACCCTGTTAAAGGTTACAAACACACTATTAAGTGTGACCTTGTTAGAGGATTTTATACATAGAGGTTGTCACTTAGTATCGGGCATCTATTGCTACCATCCTCAAATCAGCCTCCTTCTTAGACTATCAATAGGTATCGGGAAAGTCTGATGCTACTTTCATGAATCAACCTTTTTGGAAATCCTTGAGATGTACCTTAATATATATAAGAATGTTAAGTCCTGCTCGGTTAAGAGACTTGATGCTTCAATGGTTAAACTGAAACACTATGACCTTTTCATATTGCAACTTGAATTGAATATTTTCAGATCTATTTAAGTACATTACCTCTCTGACCAATGTATCAATTCAATGCTTGTGCTCAATACTTTTTGCTCTATGATGCTGTGCTCAATGTTCATCGGTGTCTGTAGAATTCCTTAGCTCTTCCTTTAGCTTGTTTGATCAACACTGCATAAAGTTGTTCTTCATTAGTTTCTCTTCCGAATCCTCTTTCTATTCACTCCCCTTAATCCCATTTGTAAATGAATTAAGCCTGTCTCTTATATAGACATAATATTCATTGTTTCTTGATTCTTGATTCTTGGCATGATAAACAATTCAGCCAATTAGATTTAAAGCATAACTCCTAATTTGTCTCATAGATATCTTCTTGCTAGCAGTACAAATCATCTTTAAATCAATCACTTATCTTTGGTCAAATAAAAGAAATTAGACAACTTGTTAAGTCCATATTTATCTCTACCACCTAGATATTTTGTCATTTTCTAAACTCTCTATTATGTTGGTAACTACTGCAGTTAGTCGTTGGCAACAACTTACTGATTTGTCGGTGAGAATCCAGTTAGCTTCATGATCTCCATCCATCATGCATCATTGGAATTTTACTCTTTGGGAAACTTTGGTCATCGGACAACCTTCTAAATTTTCTCATCAGGCATTTTGTAGTTTTCTTCGTCGGGCAACTATATGCTTCTGATCATCAGGTATCACTATGATTGTTCTTCTTTGCTCTGTTCGTCGGTGTGCACTCTATTGGTGTTGTTTTTCACTTAGTGAATACTTGACTTTTATGCATTTTTGAAAGCATAAATTTGGTTCTCTGAATTGTTTGGCATTATGTACATGATTGTATAGATGATATCAAGTTGACATCAATGAAAATACAGTCCATTAACTGATTTAATGACCTGCATTATCTTTCAACTTAACATTATCAAACATTCAATCAGTTACATGTCATCACCTCACTAAGTTTCAGGATGATGAGGATTTTCCTGTTCAACTATGGAGTGCTGATTTAATGTCTTGGGATAGAAAGGAGACCAGCTATATAAACTTTGATAGATATTTTGCAGCTAGGCTTAAATCATTATTATGTAAAGAAAACCCTAGAATTAGCACATATATGATGAGACTCTTGAGACCTTTGGAGTATACTACTGTATAGTCAGAAAATGGAAGCACTTCCATGGTAGACTGGTTTAGCCTTTTAAGTAAGTGGTTTGGGGTCATGTCAAGCACCTTGAATGGGTTCCTGACTTTGATCTAGCTTTATCCCCCTGTTCTGCCCCATTTCCACTTTTCCAACCTATTTCTGGCACCCCAGACTGAGAAACTGGAACTTTGACCTCAAGGTCAAGTTCAACCTTTTTGGGTCAAGGCCAACCTTGACCTTGACCTAGGTCACAATCAACCTTTTCCATGCCTGGGGTTCAAATTTCAAAATCTCAAGGTTTCTGGATGTCGGTCTTTGGAAAAAGTTAATTTCTGCTTCCGGGTCGGCTGTTTCAGACTTTTAGAAAAAAAATCCTAAATTATATTTAACACAGGTCCTCTTCTAGGGGCATGGGTCTAATTAGAGTTTAATTCTCCTATGTCAGACTCTCTAGAAGATTGTGCCCTAATTTCATACAAAAAGAAGCTTTCTCCTCTCATTTTCTCTAACCATGAACTATGATCATCAAGCATAATTGCAAGAATTCAAAGACTTGAAGAGTGAGATCCAAAGGTGAAGAAGCGAGATTTGAAGCAAGCCAAAGTAACCATTGAATCATTCATCCATTCTCAAGCACTTCTCAAGCACTCATTTTCATCAAGGAGATCCATTGGTGGCTATTGAAGGAATCAAACTCTGTGGAGCCCTCTTGTTGAATAATTTCTCCATCCACATTCCTCCAAGCCTCTTTCATTTCAAAAACCCATTCAAGATTGGTGTTGAAGATCTACAAGGAATTGATTGAAGACATCCTACATTCTCCATTCTACATTTTACATCCATTTGGTGCATCCATACTTGTGGATTCAAGGATTCAAATCCTCCATAAGGACTTTTACATGAGCAAGGTGAATTGTTTCATTTACTTTTTTTATTTTTGAAATTTCAATTAGATATTTGAGGTTAATTCCAAAACTAGGGTTTGACAAAGGAAAACCCCTCCCACCAATAAAAAAACCATTTTTCTTGCAGGTATATGTCGGAACAATAGATCAGGATGAAGATTCAGATACCCTTTTCGACAAACTTCTGAGATTTGAAAATAGAACTTTAGTCTGAGACTTTTTAGGTTGATTCTTCTCTAGGGTACAATCAAAATTTTTGGCCAATGGTGACATTGACTTGAGGGTACAAATCAGAACTATCTTAGAATAGAAAAAGATTTCTGGGTTTTTTTTGTCTCTGCATTTCTATTCCAGATCTGGTCTCAGATTTTCCAAAAACTCAACATAGGCTTCAAAAAATAGCATTCTTCAGATCTGCAATATTTTAAGGTTAGTACATTTCTCCTATTCTATTCAATTAAGGTTATCAATCTATATCAATCTATTTTACATTCAAATCAACAAATCAAACCGGGTACTTAAGATCTTCCTTCCTTATTTGTGTTTCCAAATGATTGATTCATTTATGCATTGATCCTTCCTTTTGGGTTAATCAAATTGGATCTTTCATTTGCATATCTGAGGATAGAAAGAGAGAATCCTATTTACCACCATAACATATTTAAATTTAAGGTATTTTATGTTAAATGAATCCACATTTCATAAACACAACATTTTCTTACCTTACATATTGGTGAACCCACGATAGACAACTCTTTCTTTTTGGTGTTAGATTTACATCTTTTATATTAGATCTTGCATGCATATTAGATTAGTTTTCTTTTATGTTCTTGTATTTCCCTTTCAAAAAATTAAAATCAAACTCTTTGTTAGTTCATTTGCATTGCATTGGTGTATGAGCTTTACCACTTCTAGTCCTACTTATAGTATCTCGGTTAGAAGAAGTCGTAGACTCATGAGTTCCTTTGATCCCAAATCTTCCTCTCCTTTCCTTAGAATACTGGATGAAAATTTGAATACTCATGATTCCAATCCTTCTATGGAGCATAACTCTTCTCACTCATCTCATGATGAGGAAGATGCTTTAAGATTTCCTCCTGAACAAGTGCAAAAAATTTCAACTGAACTTGATAAAATGGGAAATTTCCTTATTCAAGAAAACCATAATCAAGATTCCCTCCAAGCTATAGAGGCTCTTAAGAAAGTCCTTCGTGATAGTGATCAAGGTGTTAATTTATTGTGTGGTATCACTCATCTTGTGCAATTGAATGTTAAACCTTTAGTTCAAGAGGCTCAAGATCTAGGATTTACTTCTCCTATCAGTAGTGAGGGAACTTCTTTTGTTCCTTTACCTAGCATTCCTACTTATACTCCTCCTTTGATGACTACATCTCTCCTAATTTCATCTATTCTTGTGAGTGTTCCACTGGTATCTTTACCTACCTAACAACCTTCATACCATAGTGTACCTTATACTTATGCTAATCCCCTTCCAATTGTGGTTCCAAATGTTCCACCAGTTGTATCTTCTATTCCTGCTACTTCCTACACTTTTCCTAGTGTTCCTAATGTTTCTATGCCACCTATGTCTTCTAATGATTCCACAATTATTAGTTTGGCTCAGACTATGTCATCTTTACAACAACAACTTGCATCCTTAACTCAATCCAAGTTTAGCATTCCTACATGTGACATGGGTAGTCCCTTATCCTTAGACATTATCTGTGCTACTATTCCTCAACAAGCCGATATGCCTCATCTAGAGAATTACAATGGTAAAGGCGATCCTGTTACTCATGTTAAAACATTTCAAATCCTTTGTAGTGATTATGCTCATGACCATAGGATTTTAGCTAAATTGTTTGCTAGAACCTTTTGTGATAAGGCTTTGCAATGGTATTTTTCTTTACCTCCTTATTCCATTGATTCTTTTCCTAAACTTGAAAATACCTCCATTCAACAATTTCAAAATAACATTGGTCCGCAAGTTTCCTTAAGTGATTTAATACATTGTAAACAAAATATTAAGAAAAAATTGACTGATTTCATTGCTAGATTTAAGCATTTGTATGCTCATATTTATTATCCTATTCCTGATATTGATATTCAACACATGTTTATTTCAAATTTACCAAAGGATATTAGGGATAAGACTCTACTTACTGAATTTACCTCTTTTCAACAACTTTGTGCAACACTTCATCATTATCAATTACAAGTGAGTCAATTTGAGAGAAACACTCCAATGGATCCTATTCCAGTTGATAAGAGTGACAATGCTCCTAATCCTAATAAATTTCAGAAACCTAACAACTACATCAAGATTAATAAACAGACGAATGTGATTGTTGATCAAGTTGCTATTGCATCTCACAATGCCACTTCTGCATCCACTACCTTCTGTATGAATCGTACATTTACTCCTCTATTTGAATCTTTACATTCCATTATGAGTAGGTTATTAAGTGATAATATTATTATCTTGCCTCCTATTCGACCTCTCCTTCCTACTACCATAGCTTCAAAATCCTTTCATTCTAAATCTTTTTTCCAATACCATCACCAGAATGGCCATCATACTAAAAAATGTTATTCTCTAAAGCATAAATTTCAAGATTTAATTGAATCTAATACCTTATCTATTGATAATTTTGATGGTAATGGAAACAAATCTATCTCTCCTCCTAATCAAAACCTTCAAATCTACACAAATCCTCTACCTACAAATGATACTAATACCATCACTCAACCATCTTCTGTGGATATTGTTTACGATTCAAAGATGGATGATCTTAATCACATTGTTAATCATGTGGAGAGCATTATTGTATCTCAACCTATTGTTAAGGACCCTTCGCCTCCACCTCAACTTCAAGTTCCATCTAAACCTCAGAAACAAACTAAGGATAAAGGAACTTAGGAACTTTCAATTACCTTTAATGATTCTGAGACTATTAAGGCTCATGATGGTCCCCTTTATATTTATGCTAGGATTGCTAAGATACCTACGTGTGGTTTTATTGTTGATCCCACATCCTTAATCAATGTTATTACTGAGGAAATTTTTTTTATGAAAGGCCTACAATGTGATTGTTATGATCCATCGGATGCATGGATCCAAACTTGTAATGGTTTTCTCTATCCTACACTTGGTTCTATTAACTTGCCCATTGAACTCTATGGCAAGGTTGTAGATACTACCTTGATTATTGTTCCTACATCTGATCAATTTCAAGTCAAATTTGTTTTGCCTTAGATAACTGCTATACATGCTATTTCTTCTCCTATTCATAAATTTCTTAAGTTCATTCATAATGGAGAAGTAAAAATGATTAATCATAGTCTATATCAACCTTCCAAGCCTAGAGATTGTGCTACTCTTGATTTATTTTGGCCCTCATTACCTAATTTATGTCCTTCTCACCCTGACAAAGTTTTTCATTCATATCAAGCCTATAAAAATTGCAAGATTTTCGAGTTAAGCATGACTCAGATAGATCTTAACCGTGGTATTTTTCCCACTCCTTCTATACCTCCTTTATCCATTACTTCTAACTCTATTACTCAACCTCCCAGTATCGCTTCTCAGCCTACTATAAATCCTACCAATCCTCCTACATAACCTGCGAAGGAATCAATGATTATTCCTCCTAGTTATCCACATGTGTCAAACAAAGAAAAATGTAATAAATTGGCTAACGAACGTCATAAGAAGCATAGAGCTAATGCTAGGGCCCATGCTTTTCTTCTTCAAAATACTTTACCTTCTTTCGATCAACCTATGCCTAATGTGTTTGAGAAGTCAATATTCACAACGATGTTATGATGAATGAGTATGATGATCCTATTCGTATCTTAGATCCCATTTTAATTAATCTTGATGAGGAAGATACTCTAGATGATCCTATTGATCTTAGTGATGAATATGAGACCATTGATATTGATACTGATTTACCTCATATGCTTTCAACTCAACTGACAATTACACCTAGTAAGGAGCAACGCAATTCTCAAGAGGATCCTTGTTTGGAACTGGCTATTATTTCTACTGTATTGGATATAGTCCCTCTTGTGAGTTTCCTACCTTCCCTAAATGACATAAACCAAGATGGGGAGAGTAGGCAATGCACCTGATTGGCTTATCCTTCATGGTAGCCATTTTTGTGTTTGCATGTTGTACTATTCTTCTCCCGTAATGTGTTTTCTAAATGTTTGTTAGACTCTTTTATACGACCCTTGTTACTTTGTTGGTGCAAGGTGATAAAGGAATCAAACCTATTGTACAATTCCTCTATATGTATCTCTATTCTTCTATATGTTGTTTTCATGTTATTTTGTACTTGTGCTATTGTTCAGAAATGTTTTCCTTGTATAGTCTTCTTGGATCTGCAACATGGTAGCACTACTTCTTTTTGGTGTCCATGTTGTGGTTCGAAAAGACTCTTCTTCATAACTCTTGAGTTTCTTTCCTCCATTGTGATTGTAGTTCTACTTTCTTTGGGGAATGATGTCAATTTATTTGCAATAATATTATATCTATATGTACATGTTATATTATGATCATACTGACCCCACAGTAGGTAGATCCCTTATAAGTTCTTTGTATGTTTATGTGATATTTCTCTTCAGTTGTCTTCATTTGGGGGCATCTCATAGTGGAAACGTAATCATTAGAGTTGTTTATGTTTCCGTCAAAGCCATTGCTCCTGTTAAAGTGTTAGCAATGACTTTAACATGGGGGCATACACTCTACTCACATTTTTCACACATAGACACACACACGTACAAAATATTTTCAAAACTTAAAACTTTTCCCCTTTATGGATTAAAGGCTAATCCTTAAAGCATGGACATTTTAGTTTTTAGGATCTCTTGATCCCTCCAGTTTTAATTTATAATGTTTTGATCCCTTAAGGTCAGATGGTGCCCTTAAGACTGGATCTCCCTGATGGGTTGACTAGTGAGTAGCCACATTCACTAGGCAGTTCAACTCCATCTTTCTAGTTACACTTTTTCCTTGTGTGGTTCACAATGGGACATAAGTTCTCATTGGGTGAGGTAACCATACCCTTTCTCTCTCTTTCTCCTTAATTGGTGATGTCTCTCTTACCGTGATCTTAGGGTTGATAAATACTTAATTCCCTTACGAGCTTGAGGATTTCTTTGTCCCTTGCTATTCCAATAAAATTATCTATTCTTTATGATCTCCTTTACCAAGAGTTTGTATTGAGTCCATACTCTTGCTAAAGTGGGGGCTAAATGTATAGTCGAAAAATGGAAGCACTTCCATGGTAGACTAGTTTAGCCTTTCAATTAAGTGGTTTGGGGTCATGTCAAGTGCCTTGAATGGGTTCTTGAATTTGATCTGGATTTATCCCCCTGTTCTTCCCTATTTCCACTTTTTCCAACCTATTTTTGGCACCCGAGACTGAGAAACTGGAACTTTGACCTCAGGGTCAAGGTCGACCTTTTTGGGTCAAGGTCAACCTTCTTGGGTCAAGGTAAACCTCAACCTAGACCTAAGTCAAGGTCAATAATGACCTTGACCTAGGTCACAATCAATATTTTCCAGGCCCAGGGTTCAAATTTCATAATCTCAGGGTTTTCGGAGGTCAGTCTTTGGAAAAAGTTAATTTTTCACTTCCAAGTCGGCTGTTTCAGACTTTGGGACAAAAAATCCTAAATTATATTTAACATAGGTCCTCTTCTAGGGGAATGGTTTCAAATATAATTTAATTCTCCTATGTCTTCCTTTCTAGAAGATTGTGCCCTAATTTCTTATAAAAGGAAGCTTTCTCCTCTCATTTTCTCTAACCATGAACTATGATCATCAAGCATAATTGCAAGAACTCAAAGACTTGAAGATTTAGATCCAAAGGTGAAGAAGAAAGATTTGAAGCAAGCCAAAGTATCCATTGAAGCATTCATCCATCCTTAAGAACTCATTTTCATCAAGGAGATCCATTGGTGGCCATTGAAGGATTCAAACTCCATGGAGCCCTCTTGTTGAAGAATTTATCCATCCACATTCCTCCAAGCCTCTTCCAATTCAAAAACCCATTCAAGATTGGTGTTGAATATCTACAAAAAATTGATTGAAGACATCCTACATTCTCCATTCTACATTTTACATCCATTTGGTGCATCCATACTTGTGGATTCAAGGATTCGAGTCCTCCACAAGGACTTTTACATGAGCAAGGTGAATTGTTTCATATAATTTGTTTATTTCTGAAATTTCAATTAGATATTTGAGGTTAATTCCAAAACTAGGGTTTGACCAAGGAAAACCCCTCCCACCAAAAAACAAACCATTTTTATTGCAGGTATAGGTTCAGAATAGAAGATCAAGACAGAGATTCAGATACCCTTTTCGGAAAACTTTTGGGATCCAAAAATAGAACTTCAGTCAGAGACTTTTAAAGTTGATTTTGCCCTAGGGCACAATTAGAAAATCTGGCAAATGGTGACATTGACTTGAGTGTACAAATCGAAACTATCTTAGAACAGAAAAATATTTCTGGGTTTTGTCCATCTCTATATTTCTATTATAGATCTGGTCTTAGATTTTCTAGAAACTCAACACAGTCTTCAGAAAACAACATTCTTCAGATCTACATTATTTCAAGGTTAGTACATTTCTCCTATTCAATTCAATTAAGGTTATCAATCTATCTAAATATATTTCATATTCAAATCAACAAATAAAACCAGGTACTTAAGATCTTCCTTCCTTATTCTTGTTTCCAAATGATTGATTCATTTATGCATTGATCCTTCCTTTTGTTTTAATCAAATTGGATCTTTCATTTTCATATCTAAGGGTAGAAGGAGAAGATCCTATTTACCCCCATAACATATTTAAATGTAAGGTATTGTATGTTAAATGAATCCACATTTCATAAACACAAAATTTTATTCCTTACAACTCCAGAATTGAAAATTGTTCATAATTAGGGTGATCTTATTTTATACCCCGTCTCCACCGTCATAAGGGGTTATGGTTTCAGGGGAACCCCAAATGTTCTTCCTTATAGAGTGCCACTAAAGATTGGTATAGAAGAGATTCTAAGGCAAATAGGTGGATTACAAGAAGAATCTTTAACAAGAAAAATGAAGGGAAGCATTTTCCCTACCCTCACCAGAGCCCATCAATTTATCATTACAAAGGGGGGATGGAAACAATTTGATGAATACTTAGAGCCATACCATTTAAAAACATCTGTGTCAAGGTGTGTAGATAATGAGGGTTTCATTATTGACATGTTCAAGAAAAGAACCAAGTGCCTAGCACTAGACCACCAATTCAATTTCCCAGAGGACATGATAAGGAATGAGTTTGATTTGAATGAACAAGAGATCAAGAAATAAAAATGGTTGGTGTATAAAATATCTATGGATTTTATTCACAATTTCGACAGATCTTATGATCCCTTGAAGGTATTTTCACCTTGGGCCAAGAAGGTTAAATATTTGATGACCATGTTTGAAGATATAATGCAAACCCTTGACTAGAAGAAGAAGAAAGTGATGGAGACTGAGACAGAAAAGGCTAAGGCTATTCTGAGAAAAATTACACAAGGAAGGGTAGTCCTACCTACAAATTATGTGGCCTAAAAATGGAGGGGGTAAAGTACAATCATACCTAGGATTAAAAAGACTTCTGACCAAAAGGGGAAGAGGTTAGCAGATACTAGTGCTCAAGCAATGCCATCTCCAAAGAGGTAGAAGATGGAAGGAAAAGAACAATCAAGTGATATATACTCTCCTTCTCAATCCCCTCTGCAGGTGGATTATCAAGCTATTGCAGAGAAGCTAGTCAAGATGGGAACTACATGGCATGTTTTTGTCACATCCCAGGAGCTACAAGAGGGAGTGCCAGAGGCACCCAAGCATGCAACTATAGATATTATAGTAGAAAAGTTTGTAGCATAAGAGTTGTACCCTGTAACTAAACATGCCAATGAGGAATTCTTGTACGATGACAATTTTTTTAAGGCTAGGGCCTTCATTCAATTCCTGTGGAGAGTCCACATTGATAAGTTCAGGGAAGAGTGTCAAAAGTTGCAAGAAACTCAACCTAACAAGAGAGAATAAGACATTGAGAAAGAAGTAAAATAGGGAATGATGACTGAGTTTGACAAGATAACCCCTAAGGAGGGCAGGGAGTTGGTGAATAAAAAGGGAGTCCTCATCTTAGCCCAGTGGGAGTTCGATGATGCCATTGTGTTTGATGCTATGAGGAAAGAGGCCAAACCATTGCACACCAGTGGAACATCAATTGGTACGCAATTTAGTGAAGATAATGCATCACTAGCAATATGGTCCTTAAAGAGGAAAGATAAAAGGAGAACTAATGAGGATGATCTAACTAAGGATACAGGTAGCCTCATAGTAAAAATATTTTTAGATTCTTCAGGGGTGGAAGCAACTAACCTAAATTTGAAAACTACAACATTAATCTTGAAGGTAGCTGAGAGGCAAGAAGATTCTTTTAAGAGGCTGACACAAAAATATGAAGTTGTCTTAAAGGCTTATAATGATGAAAGGATTAAATTTATCCAAAAGGATGATAGGGTTGCATTCCTTGAAGGAAGACAAATAGTGCAAGTTGTGCCTCAAAGGAGGATTACACAAGACCCGCACCAACCATCCTCATCAAGTCCTATTATTACTTATCCTCCTTCCCCTGCAACATCAAACCTAACCACACTAGAGGAGGTTGAGAAATAAAAAGAAAGACTAATTACTGAAAGAGAAGAGCTAGAGAGGCAAAATAAAGAATGGGTTGAACAGTCTGTAGCCTTCAGAGAAGCAGAGGCATGGGTGAAATAGAAATATGCAAACAAAATACATAGCACACTTATGCATTGTACCCATGAATTGGTCCCTACTGTCATCTATGCACAAAGAAGGAAAATTGTTAGCATGATGAATGAGTACAATGTAGACAAGGACAATTTAGACCAATTGGTGAATAAAAAGAAAGGGAAGAGAGGAGAATTAAAGTTCTTTCACACCACTTGTAAAAAGGAGAACAATGTTGATATTGTTTTAACTGGCATGAATAAATGTGTAAAACTGCTCATGGACATGGACATAAGAATGAGCATTGTCATAAGAAAGGTAATGGCCTTGAAAAAGGAATATTCAAAGGACTAGTATGAGATGTTCCCAAACCTCTTTAAGAAAAATGGAGATATCAAAGATGAAGCATTATGGCATAGGCAAATGAATGAGGCACTAGCAGTAAGAAAAAACTGTACAATTACCCTGGAAAGTACATTGCTATTTTTTCAAACCGTTGAGATAGTAGGTAAAGCTAGAGAATATTTTGGATTTTGGTCAGATGAGATTGAGAAGGAAAATACCACTTGGAAGGAGATTAACAACAAAAAGGATGAGGTCCTAAATTTCAACTAGCCAAGTGATGAGGTGTACACTTCTTGGAAAGACAAGTACATGATAGTTAATCAAGGAGAAGGTGATGACATGCAGGTGGATGATGAAGCCCAACAGGTTGGTTGATACAATTAAGAATAAAAATCTTACATCACCAAAATCAGAGACAATAGACTCTAGATGGCTCATGCTGAACAAATCAGAAGAAATTGCATGTACCAAGCAGTCAAGAGATAAAATTTGTCAAATATCTATTATAACAAGAGTGGTTATCACTCCATTAGCTAGTTTTTCTTTTTAGCGAGTCATTGATTTTGTCCTTATTCCAAATGATCTGAAGCTCGTTGCAATCCAAATTTATAAAAGGATTTCCAAGATCATTGGAAGGGGTTGGAAAATTTGTATTGTAACTATTTGTAAAGTTTTCAGTCAAGAGGGGAAAGATAGTATAATTTGTACTAGATAGTGTAAGAAGTCAGAAATAAAGTTGAGAGATCTTTTACAGGTTATTAAAAAGGTTATCTCTGAGTACTTTTTGTATACTAAAATAAGAATTTCTGAATTTAATACAAAGATCCAGATTTCAATCTCTCATGTATTATGTGTGATATGAGTTATGAATTTTCTGATTCATTATCATAGTTTTTTCTGTGTTTATGTACTTACTTGAGAGTTCTGATCTAGGATTAGATTAAATTAGGCTATGATTTATGCATAGATTGATCTAACACATGCTAGGATTCTATCAGTACTAGGGGTATTGGGACAGTTGTATTATGATTTGAAATCTTTGGAGAACATTAATTTCAATATAATGTATCTGAGTCATAATATAGCCCAATAGATAAAGCACTGATCCGAAGTTGATAAGTTTTGTTTTATTTCATATCTAGTTGGACATTGACTTTGTTTTCCTATAAGAAAACATTTAAAATCCATTAAGTCTACATTTGTATAAGTTTTTTATAATTTCTGTCTCATGCTCCATTTCAAGGTTGATGTTCAATGGATAATTAGCCAATTACCTAGTATCTCCTGGTCATGTTGAGTCATTGTGAGATTACTACTTGATAGTACCAGATTGGATATATCAATAGGTATAAAAGGGTATCCCCCTTGGTGTAGCAGGACCTAAAGAGTAGAAGTATTAAAAGAGTGCTTGTTAGTTGGTTGTTTTCTTGCATGAACAAATATTTGGAGGTGGCTCCTCTATAAAAAGAGTCATAAAGGGAAGAGGTTTTTGTTGTTTCTATTGGAACATAAAAATAAACCAACAAAATGGTGACTCTACTAGGGAATCTGCATGTTTCATTGCAATAAGTGAGTAAGGTTTCTCAAGTTGAGCTGGACTCCTGGCCTACTTACTGTATGTGTTAATTTTGGCCTTGTTAATCAACCACACACTTCAACATAGTCCTTCTTCACCAGGTACAAACAAGACTGAATATGAGTTATTCATCCTGCCTGTCTGCGTGATTCAACCTGTTGCCTTCTATCTAGATGGGGGCTTTTAAATTTCTCTCAGGACGAGAGTCTCACAACCATGGACCACTCTAAGAATGAAGGATTTATCATGATAAGTGCAATGCAATGCAAGATTATACTAAGAAAATGAAATATGAGAGATTAAGCTAAGACATGATTTCAATGCAATTAGTCTAGAAATTGAAACTATCTTATTTGCAAAATGAAATTAATCTATATGAGCTTATCAAGAAAATGAGACAAGAATTCAGTATTCTAACAATGCAATTTTTCTCTAATAATTCAGGGGGCTTTGAATGAAGAATGAGAGTTCTTTTATAGACTCTAAGAGGATCAGAATAGAAACTTTCCTGTTTTGGAATAAAACAAATAGAAAAGCCAGTTAAAAACAGAAAGATTTATTAAAAAGAATTCAATAAATTGTTTTCTTCCTTCTTTAACTATTTTTTTTCTTTGATTTAATATTGTTTTATTTCTCTTTAAAGCACAATTAATTCAAAGTTTCCATTTCTGAATAGAAATAAGATTTTTGAGAGAATATCCAATTAATTAAATAAATATGACCTCATAATTGTTTTTTCTCAATTATCTGAATAATTAAATTCAATTATTGAAATGAGGATATTTATTTAATAATTAAATATTATTTAATTCCTTTTTCATGTGTCTCAGCTAAAGAGGGTGAATTTAATTTAATTAAAGTGCTAGGACTTTATTAATTAAATTAATTCTATCATAGGGTTTGTTTAGCCAGATAGATATTTAGGAATTAAATATGATGTATGATTAATACAGATTTAGGATTTTCTGCATTTGACACTCAGTCGAGTAGAGTCAGTGAAAACTCAGAATTGCCTCGTACAATAGGACTTTGATGATTTAGAAGAATGACAAATGCAACAAAATTGGTTAGGGTTGCAAGATGCCAATTTTGGGGTGTTACATTTTTCCCCTCTTTGAATTGATGTGCGAGCAATGCGTTAATTCAAAGAATAGTCTGATGCCTGAAGCACAGAAGAAAGAATTTTGAACACCCAGTTTTGACCGTGAGGTACGAAAAACTAAACATGGTGCCCAAGTGATTGAAAGCATGGAACAACCAGTTTTGACCGTGAGGTACGAAAAACTAAACATGGTGCCCAAATGATTGAAAAAGCATGGAACACCTAGTTTTGACTGTGAGGTATGAAAAAATGAAATGCCCCAAGTGATTGAAAAGCATGGAACACCCAGTTTTGACCATGAGGTATGAAAAACTGAACATGCCCCAAGTGATTTGAAAAGCATGGAACACCAAGTTTTGACCGTGAGGTACAAAAAACTGAACATGCCCCAAGTGATTTGAAAAGCATGGAACACCCAGTTTTGACCGTGAGGTACGAAAAACTGAACATGCCCCAAGTGATTGAAAAGCATGGAACATGCAGTTTTGACCGTGAGGTACGAAAAATTGAAATGCCCCAAGTGATTGAAAAGCATGGAACACCCAGTTTTGACCATGAGGTACAAAAAACTAAACATGGCACCCAAGTGGTTTGAAAAGCATGGAACACCCAGTTTTGACCGTGAGGTACGAAAAACTGAACATGCCCCAAGCGATTGAAAAGCATGGAACATTCAATTTTGACCGTGAGGTACAAAAAATTGAAATGCCCCTAGTGATGAGGATTTGATTAGATTGATTGGGGTAGATTTAATGATGTAATCATCCTGCCCCCTCCGGAGCAAAATCGAAAGATGACACATCATAATGATGATGAAGAGCAAAAAATCGCAGATAGAAAGAACTCAAAACAAATTACGAAAGAAATCAGAAGATTCAGAATCAATTTTGAGTGATTTCAAGGTTGGGTTGACCAAGTTTGACTGGGGTTGACTAGAGTTGACTTTTGAAGAAAAAATTCAAAGATTTCAGAAAATGATGATATGATAAGATTCTGACGAGAAAGCGATGTCAGAAGGGTGACTGCACAAGCGTCCGATTGCGTCAGTCCCAAAAATTTTAAAATGCAATTTTGAGCTATATAGAAGTGTTAGGTTTTGATTTGGATCACAAAAATAGATTCAGGACGGTCAAATTAGGTAGTGGGGCAATTTTTTTCGTAAAATGGAGCACTTTGAAAAATTAGGTCAAACCCTATATAAGGACAAAAAGGGTCATTTTCAAATCATTTCAACCCTTTGACTTTGTGAATTGAGAGCTCTGAGTAGAAGACAAAATGGTGGTCCCCTATAGCAGCCATCGATTTGAGTGATCCAGGAGACACAACCAGCCCGCAGCATACGGACCACCTGTAAGTAGTCGATAAACCTCTCCGTAATTTAAATTTCAAGCATTTAGGTCAATTTTTGGCATGTTTTTCATGTTTTTTGGTAGTGGGTCACGGGTTGTTGCGCGAAGAAGTAGTTTCTTCGTGCACCCTATAGGGAAAGCTCGCGCAAAGAAACTACATTTTTGCACCACTCGAAATAAAGTTTCATGCGCAGGTGGACCAAATTTCACGCGAAAAACTACTGTGAGAGGCATTTTGTCACACCATCTCAGATAAAACATCGCGTGAAACTAGAAATGTCATGCGAGATAAAGCACTTTGTCGCGTGAAAGAGGAATTTTCTCCACGCAAAATGGTACCCTATTGTATGTGAAAAGGTCTGCGTTGCGTCCAAAAGTGATTGCATCAGCGTCATTAGTGTCTGTAGGATGTCTTGAATGTTTTATTATCGTATTATGCTTTGATTATTGGCGAGTACTGATAGTGCTTTGTTGTTCATATGTCTTGCAGGTTGTTTTTCCAGATATAGCATTCAGATCGCATCATCCAGCGATCAGCAGATTGATAGCTTAGCTAGATGATGCTGAGGCCGCACACATAGCTACATAGGGGTTGAGCACGCTATGTGATATACCCGAGATCTGGGTAAATCATGGTTTATTGTGCGCATTGGTTGAGCATTTCCATTCAGAAATGAACATATTTTACCTACCATAGGGGGAGATGACTGTCACTCCCGAGGACATATATAGGATTCTAAGGATACCATTCGTTGGTACTAGAGTGGAGTACGAGACACGGCCCAAGGTGGGCACAACAGCATTGAGAGAGATCTTCCAGGATGATCTCGTGATGGGTAGGGCAATCCCATGGGAGGAGTTGATTGGGTCATATGGTAGGACCCACTGATTATGAGTGGTGTTAGCATGCTTCCTTGGATGCTATTTGATGCCAGACCGTGGACAACATGGTCTAGAGTGCGGCTGGGGTAGGATGCTACAGCTGATGATAGACCGGCCACGACATTATGGATGGGGCCAGTCTATGCTGGCACACATGTATCATGAGATGCATGAGATCATCTACAAAGAGGCGAAGAGTATGGCTGCCAGAGTATTTGTTCTATAGATATGGGCATGGGAGCATCTTCCCATCACCAGACCCATATGCGAGGATATGAAGCAGCCCTTAGAGCCTTATATATGCAGATACAGAGGTATGGTCACCCAGCCCGCGCTGGGTAAGACTGATCAGTGGCGAGCTCAGCTCAATGACCTATTGGTAGTGGTATGGAGGTCGTGGAGGCTCACAGAGGCCTGGGATGATGCGGCATAGCAGTTGAGCTACATGTTCTGCCCCCGTGCAATGATAGGTCGCACCATTATAGTGATGGAGAGATTTCCTCTAAGGCAGGTGTGGCGGCAGTTTGGTCATCCACAAGACATTGCCCAGGATTACATGGTTTACTCCAGATTTGTAGATGAGGTGAGGAAAGGCTGGGGTTAGACACTGGACCAGGGTCAGACTATGATAGAGGTCCGATCATTGGTACCAGCCCAGTGGGATTACCTAAGGGATGTGGCAGATGCCAGCATCACAGCCAAGTACAGAGAGCACTTTATTACGCATCCCTTCCTAAGGTTTATAGATCCAGTGGGTACAACGAGGAGAGGACAGGTGGTACCCCCAGAGTTAGCACAGGCACAGGTGCATCAGGGACAAATGCCACCACCACAGCAGAGGGCACAGCAGGGTCCACGACCCAGGATAGTTCAGGTAGCCATCCTCACCTGATAGATGGGGATGGATGCAGGAGCAGGTGGTAGTGGTAGCACCAGGCAGTCCCGGAGATGGACTGCGGCATAGTTGGATGAGCTGCAGGTGCTTCCATGGGAGGAGGCACAACAGGAGGATCCAATGCATGAGGATCAGCCTGCACAGGAGGCAGAGAAGGGGGCCATGCAGGACCCACAGTGGCGCATGCGAGAGAGGGTGAGGCAGCTCACGAGACAGGTGGGTGACCTCACAATACAGGTGGCTGTGCAAGATGCACATTTATTGGATCAAGACCGGGAGATACAGGATCTCTGGGAGAAATTGTGCAAGTCGCGAGAGGACATGCGCCAGCAGATGGTGCGAGCAACATATTATTATGCCTCTTACATAGGTGCAGTGCCTGACGAGGCATCGCAGGTAGCTAGATTTTCCATTTATGCGAGAGGATCAGAGGGAGCACAGAGAGTGCCTCCCCCAGATAGGGCCCCACCTCCACCTCCTCCAGGTGACAAGGGAGAGGGCCAGAGTTAAGCTGGTGAGAGAGATAGTAGATCATAGGATATATTGGATACATTGGCATCTTTGTATGATATCACCATTTTGAGATAGATCGTGCTCGAGTAGCACCATTTTGTATTTGTATCGACACATGATATATATATATATATATATATATATATATATATATATATATATAT
>MU224943.1:359499-375359 GCA_018584345.1 Thuja plicata
TGTGTCATGCATGAACTCCATGGAGAGAGCACCAAATTCTCTCAAATGGTCTTGAGGGTCAGATGTACCCAAGTATTTCTCATATTTAGGAAGTTCAACTCCTTTGGGAAAAGGAGGCATGTGAAGAATTTTATCAAATGGGAAAGGATAGATGCTTTCCAAGGTGAATTGTGTGACATGTTTGTCTTTTTCATTCAAGAGTTGAGAGAGTTTCTCTCTCATAGTTTGTATTTCTTTTCGTAAGTGGGAATTTTTAGTTTCTTCCTCTTTCTCAAAAAGTGTTTCTACAGCATAATCAGAAGGTAACTTAGCCCCTTGATTGGCTAGTTCAAGAATGTATTTTTCTTTCTCTTCAG
This sequence comes from Thuja plicata, assembly GCA_018584345.1. Lineage (NCBI taxonomy): Eukaryota > Viridiplantae > Streptophyta > Pinopsida > Cupressales > Cupressaceae > Thuja > Thuja plicata. Next base: position 359,856 of record MU224943.1, read on the forward strand.
CTAGTAGAATTCTCATCATTTTACAAAAATCTTTGTTAGAACGAGCTCTTGCAATATCTTCTTGAGTGATTTCAACTTATACATCATTAGGGGGGTCTTCAGAATGGGACTTACCCCAAGTTTTAAAGGGGTCAGTTCCACTAACTTCACCACCTGATTGGTTATGATCTGCCATCTTTCTAGGATGCAAGGATTCAAGATGTAAAGACTTGGTATGAAAATATTGAGTGTTCTCTAAATTGGAGATCGAGATGATTCCTCACTAGATGTAGCCGGTAATGGTGTGGAAAGTATAGATTCATATTGATTGATTGAATGAAATGTTTTGACACTTTGAGTTGTGACTGTCATAGACAAAGTTTTAAACAAGGAAAGTGAACTAGGATCAAACTTGAATCTGTCTCAAAGATTGCACAAACATGCCAAAAGGTGAAGTATCCTTGGTGCAAATCATCTAAGATGAGGCTAAAACAAGCCAAGAGATGACTATTGTGACACAAGGCATGACAACACAAATAAAAGAGATCAATAGGACATGAGACAAGACCAGTTTAAGCAAGAATCACATAGTTCTCAACCCAAGAAACTAAGTTGCAGACTGTGTGAAGATAGATGGCAGAAAAACAAACCCATATCAAAGAATAGATTTGACATAAGAATAACTGATTGGTAGATTTGAGCTCGCTGTTTTGACAAAAGGCTACAGTTTCGCGTGATGATATGCTATGTCACGTGAAGATTCTCACCGGACCATGCAAAGAAATGCTTGCTTCACATGAAGAAAGACACCAGAGGATGATAAAAAAGACTGACAGAAATTGGCACTATTGCCAAATGTTGCACGACAAAGAGTTCTGTATCACATGAAGATTTTCACTGAATCATGTGAAGTTTCAGAAATTTCATGTGAAACTATGCAAATGTTGAAAAAAGTGTGTTTATAGAATCAAACTGTTAAGACCAGTTTACATTTTCCAAGATGAAATCATGTTGTTTTATGTCAGATAGTTCAGTTTACAGATTGTTTTGAACATGTTCAAGATTGACAGTTTGTGTGTTTTGATGATAGTTTTGATTGTTCAAGTGATACACCCACGCAAAACACATTAAACAAAATGTTTGCAGTACCAGAACAAGCACATTACAATCCTAGGATAGCCAGGGCAGTATCTGTTGAATCCCCACTTGAACCGAAGTTCAGCTATGCTTAATCTTAGCGGATAACTTAGAAGCTTGGAAGCATGGGCTCCTCCTTACATATGCACTCACTTCTCAGGCATACCAAGATTTGAACCCAAAAGGAATTTCTTCTCAAAGGGCTGTTATCTCTACTAAAAGCCGTAAAAATGTGGGGTGTCTTAGTCGGTCTCTGACCTTCCGCGCCAACAGGTAGAGGGATTTTGGAAAACTACAACAATAGTTTGTAGTAAGGTCATCCATTCAGGTGATTGTGATCAAGTCATTTTCCCAATAAAGGGGGCTCTCCCAATCCATTCAAAGCAAGGCTTTCACCTTAACAATGTCAAGACTTTAACGCACCACTAGGGTACTAGAGGAGATTTTGGTTGCCATAATTAATTCACACCTGTCTATTGTGACATTAATCACAATAGCATTTTTTGTATACCGGTTTGGAAGGGCTTGGCTTTGGCCTGTTACTGGTTGGGTATCCACTCTCACTGGCTCTGCTAAAGCTCTTGGGAGGTAGCCACTCTAGAATAATCACATGAATTTATCTTACACCCAAGATCCATAAAGGTGAGGGGAGAGGATACATTCATGTAGTTCTTAGGATTACAATCTAAAAAACACTTCCATCACGCAAGACAATGATTCATTTTAAGCACCAACTGAAGTGTGTTTTAACTACTGAAAACAAATAAAGGAAATTGTGAAAACAAGAAAGGTCTTCGAAAAATGTCCGACAATGAAACCCATTAGTAGTTTGTAATTCCTTTCTTCATATCAGCGTCCTGCAATAAACATGTCATAAGTTTGTAATGGATTTTCTTTGTCTCAGCGTCCTGCAAGCCACTATTATGCTGTTTCAAAAGATAAAATTAGAAAATCACAGATGTCATAAAATAGCAGGTGGTTAGAAAACTGAGACAATGAAATATTAAATTGAAACTCTAGACTGTAATTTTGTGCGATAAATAATACTAGATTGCGCGAAGAACTTTTCTAAGCCACGCGAAGAACTAGAAAGTTTGCGCGAATCGAAAATAAATTTCGCACGAAGTTAAAATAGAGACTGTATGGAAGTACAGACAGAATGTAGAAAAGTGAAAATATGCAATGAAATGAGGCCAGATAGAAATATACCTGCCCCATGGTGGGCGCCAGAAATGTATGTGTTAATTTTGGCCTTGTTAATCAACCACACACTTCAACATAGTCCTTCTTCACCAGGTACAAACAAGACTGAATATGAGTTATTCATCCTGCCTGTCTGCGTGATTCGACCTATTACCTTCTATCTAGATGGGGTTTTTAAATTTCTCTCAGGACGAGAGTCTCACAACCATGGACCAATCTAAGAACGAAGGATTTATCATGATAAGTGCAATGCAATGCAATATTATACTAAGAAAATGAAATATGAGAGATGAAGCTAAGACATGATTTCAATGCAATTTAGTCTAGAAATTGAAACTATCTTATTTTCAAAATGAAATTAATCTATATGAGCTTATCAAGAAAATGAGACAAGAATTCAGTATTCTAACAATGCAATTTTTCTCTAATAATTCAAGGGGCTTTGAATGAAGAATGAAGATGCCAATTTTGGGGTCTTACACTTACTTGTCACTACCAGTTGGTTGACTATTTTACTATAGAGTTATGTCTTTTCTTGTCACAGTAACTTGTATTAATCTTGAGAATATATCAGGATAAGTGCTTAGAATGTGTTGATATTTGTGACCTGTAAAAACTTTCCATAATAGAAATTTGTTACTCAAGTTATTATGTATTTTCCTATCTTTTTCTTTTGTTGGGTGGAGACTTGGAGAAATCTCTACATTAGTGCTGAGTTAATATTATTTGATACACCATTCTCTAGCTATGAGTTAAAAAATTACCAGATCCAGGATGAATAGTCATCCTGAGAATGAATTGGAAAGTGAGATTCCATCCACTTCCAGAGCTGGGAAATCAGTGAATAGAAATACTTCTGGAGTTACTCCTTAAGCTTGGAGGCAGAGAAGGAACATAAGAATGGATACTCCCATTCCTCCTAATCATGAGGAAGAAAATGTAGAAGTTGAACAAGAAGCACAACTAGGATTAGGAATCTATGGGGAGTATTACTCTCAGAGTGAAAGGGTTGATGATGTCCCTAGATATACTAGAAAGATGGTGCATGGTAAGTCTCAAGGACATGAGACAAGATCTAGATCTAAGAGTAGAGGTGAAGAGAATAGGAATTATCCAAGTGATCCGATCTCTCCCTCGTCTGAAAGACCACATGCCCATCACCCCAGAAGGGAGAGAACCATGATGGAAGAAAACTCTGAATTTGATGTAACTCTTGTGGATTATGAAGAGATTTTTGAAGAGGTGGGTGAGTTGGAAAGAAAGATCTGAGAGAAAATTTCCTTGAGACAAAAAAGAGAAAGAGAAAAGGAAGAAAGAATTAGACATGCTCAGATTCAATCTGACCAGTTGAAAAGGAAATTGCGAGATTTGGAGGCAATGAATTCTACTGTTATGCATGAGAAAATTGAATATGAGCCTGTTGTTCAACAATTGTATGATATACCAAAACCCAAGGACAAAGGTAAACAAAAGGTAGTAGCTATGAAATAAAGGAGCCAGTAAGAAATGAAAGTATGATGGATTCCATGATGAAGCTTGATACTAAATTAGAGAGAGCCAAAAGAGAGAGGGAGATAATAGCCAAGGAATTAGAAAAGGCTAAATTGGGAGCCTTTTCTCTTGAAATGAAGAAGAAAATTGAATTTCTCAGATAGACCTCTGGTTCTCATTCTGCTAATGCTGGGCCTAAATTGTCTCTGAACTCAGGAATGAACTTACCACCACCTGTTGACTCTAGAAATGCTAACACTTCAAGTACTCAAGGTAAAATTTCATCTAAAAAAACTCCTGTCTATACTGAAAGGTACAGGCTATTTATTTTCCTTGGCATTCCTGGTTATCCCAATGAGATTCCTAAGAAGATTAGGGATAATCTACCTAAATTTGTTGGGAATAATGTAATAACATGTGAAGAACATCTGAAGAATTTTATGGATATGGTTGATGACTATGAAATTGCACATGATGATGTTATAATGAAATTATTTGTGCAATCACTAACTGGGGATGCAAGGGACTAGTTTAGAGGATTTCCCCATGAGTGCATTGGGTCCATTGATGAGATGAAGGAATGTTTCAAGGACCAATATGGGGACAAGAATAATGAAGGGTTCATGTTGAATGAGTTAAACAACATAAAGAAGAACCCTAATGAAGAATTTGTGGAATTCAATATCAGATTCCAAAGGGCAATGCACAAGTTGCTACAAGTAATGAGACTAGATGACAAGGTATGTCTTGCTACCTATCTTAATGCTTTTGATGCTAAAATGGGTTATTTTTTAAGAGATAAGAACCCTAGAAATATCAGGGAAGCATATAAGGTATTAGTCAAAATTGAAACAAATAGAAGAGTTTTTGGGAAAGTGGGCAGGAGAGAAGATTGGAAACCCACAAGGTATAATAAGAAAGAATCAGATAAACCCCTGAGTTAAAAACCAAAGGAGGATGATAGCCTTAAATTTATTCTACATGCTTTGAAAAATCTAAATCCTAGAGAGAGTAGTCACAATAGGGTTTCAAATAATGACAAACCTTCCTATGGAAATTTTAACAAATAGGCTAGGATGCAAGAACTATCCTTATACTACTCAATGGAAGCATGGGAAACCTATTTTCCCCCAGAAGAAGGATAAGTCTGATGAAAATACTCCTAACCCCCTGCACAAGACCTCTATAAATATGTGCAGTGAAAATCCCTGGTGTGTACCTTGTTAGTCTCCACACAACCTTGAATATTGTGTCATTGCAGCCCCTACCACTAAAAAAAATGAAGAAGATGAAGAGGAATAATATGATGACAGTGGTTGTGCTATGACTTCCTCACTTGTAAATGATGAGACATATTATCACCCTGATGATTCTGACATACAGGATTGGGAGATTGATAACATGAGATGCAATACAAAAGGATGTGATGAGACCCCTATTTTCAAAAGACCATATGATGAAGTGATAGGTGAGATAATAGATAATATGGTTGCACAAGCAAGGGGTAATTATGTTTTGAGAAATAGAGTAGTTGGAAATGCAGATGACAAACCTGCTGGTATATTTATCAAGGATACTCCAAATAGTACCAAGAGGCCACAAGAAAAGGAGAAATAGGCTGAAGGTACTAACAAGATTTTGATTAAGAAGGGTAACAAGCCTATTGGCCCAAATATGTATAAATAAAAGATGAAGAGACCAGAGATTTCCATACCTCATCCAAAAAAGGACAAACTACATAGGGGAACTGAAGCTAAACTGGATACTCAAGAAGAAGATGTGGATTGCACAAATTAGAAATCAGACATTTTTGATATGACATACACCCCTGTGGATATGGGACAACTTTTGTCTTAGATAACTGTTAAATTTCCTCTATTAGAAATGATAAGGATAGGAGAGCATAAGGAAAAGACTCTGACATGGGTGAAGAGTGTTAGCTCTACCAAAACTATGGGACCAGAACAAAAAAATAAAGTGTCAGACACTAAGGATAAATAATCAAAGGAATTTGATGAAATTGTATCAAAGATTCCTCAAATTTATTTAGATACCAGTATAGTTAGCACTACTATAGAAAATTTCCATCCCTTTTTCCTAACATTGTTAATAAATGGAAAAATGTTGAAGAACTGCATGATTGACTCTGGGGCATCCAACATTGTTATGCCTGCAGAAGTCATGATGTCTATGGGACTAAAAATAGACACTCTACATGGGAGATGCCAAGCTATGGATTCAAGAAAAGTGCTTGTCATAGGGAATATTAAGGCTTTGCATTATAAATTGGAAGCTTTCCAAGATAAAGTGATAACTATGAGTGTATTGGTTGTAGACATTCCCCCCAATATGGAATGTTATTGTCAAGAAAATGGAATGCATCTATGGGGGGAAGCATTCAATGTGATTTATCATTTGCCAATTTCAACATAAATGGTGAAAACATCAAAGTATCAAGGGAAATTAGAACTCCTCATATGATTGAGGAACAAGATGATATCAACATTAATTGTTTCTTGGATATTGAAATAGGTTCATTTCAAGTGTAGGAAAATCAAGTTGTAAAAGAATCACAACCTGCATTGTTGTTAGAAGATGTAAGTAATTTATCTAAACAAACTAACTTATGGATAATTTATTTTTATGGTGCCAGTTCTAAGGAGGGGGATGGTGCTGGAATTTTGTTGATATCTCCCTCTGGAAAAAAAACATCAAATTTTAATTTTCTCTGCTATTTAATTGTACAAATAATGTGGCAGAATATGAGGCTCTATTGGAGACTCTAAGCTAGTGGTATCTCAGATCAAATCTAAATATGCATTAAAGAACCATAGATTGAAGCAGCACCGAAATGCAGTATGGGATGAGATAGAAAACTTTGATGCATTCAGTATTGACTAGATGGATTGGAGCCAAAAAAGAATGGGAGATATGTTAGCTAACATTTGTTTAAGCCTAGAAGATATTACCTTTGCTGTAATTTTTGAGATAGAAGTTCAAACTAGGCCTTCAATACCTGACAATGTGGATAGTTGGCAAGTGTTTTATGATGATGTAGATATTCTTATATTATTGTATTGTGAGGAAGGTCTTGACAACAAAGAAATTCCTAAAAGCTTATTTATTGGTAATAAAATGTCACCCACGGTGAAGAACGATCTGAATGATCTTTTAAGGAAATAAAAAAAAGTCTTTGCTTGGATATATGATGACCTAAAGGCGTATAATGAAGAACTATTTAGACATAAAATTCGATTGAGAGAAGATGCCAAGCCCTTTAGGCAAAAGAACAGACCCATAAATCCCACCCTTAGGCCTAAAATGGAACAGGAATTGAAAATTATGAAAGATTCTGGGATAATCAAACCCATTAGGCATTCTTCTTGGGTTTCTAATCTGGTCCCTATTAGAAAGAAGAATGGGGATATTAGGCTGTGTGTGGATTTCAAAAATTTGAACATATCTTCCTTAAAAGACAATTATGCTCTCCCCAACATGGAGAATATGCTGCAAAGGGTCACTGGATGTGAACTTATGTCCATGATGGATGGATTCTTTGGGTATAACCAGATTATGGTCAAAGAGTCAGAGCAGTTTAAGACTGATTTTACCATGCCATGGGGAACATATGTGTATGTGAGGATGCCTTTTGGTTTGATGAATGTTGGGGCTACTTTCCAAAGGGCCATGGATGTTGCATTTTTAGAATTCCTGCAAAAATTTCCTAAGGTCTATCAGGATGATCTCACAGCCTACTCAAAGAAGGAAGAGAAACATTGTGAGCATTTGGAAAAGATTTTCGAAAGAGCCTTAGAATTTGGGATTTCTCTTAATCCCAAGAAGTGCATCTTTGGGGTGACAGAATGTAAGTTATTGGGTCACATGTTTTAATAGAAGGTGTTAGAATTGACCCAGATAGGGTAGCTTCTATTGACAAAGTACCCATCCCAATAAATGTCAAGGGAATTCAGTCCTTCTTCAGACATGTAAATTTTCTCAGAAGATTTGTCACTAACTTTGCTGAGAAAATTAGACCAATTTCAAAGATGTTAAAGAAGGATGCTAAAATGGAATGGGATGGGGAGGCCACCAAGTCTTTTCAAGAGATTAAGAAAGCTATTAAGGATGCCCCTGTCTTGAGAACTCCTAATTATTCAAAGCCCATGAATATTTTTTCATTTGCATCTTGTCACACTATTGCTGCTGTGTTGTTATAGAAAAATGAAGAAGGGTTTGATCAGCCTATTGCCATTTTTAGAAAATCATACAGGCTACAGAGCTCAAGTATAATATAAATGAGAAGTAGGGCTTTGCATTAGTGAAAGATATGAAAGATTTTAGATATTATCTAATAGGTGTTATTGTAGTGGATTATGTTCCCCCAACAACAGTTAAGGACATCTTTACTCAACAAGAGGTGTCAGGAAAGAGATGCAGATGGATAAATAGGATTCAAGAGTTCAATATAGAAATCCAAATCACTAAATTGGTTAGAGGGATGGTTTTAGCCAAACCAGTGGCTAGTGCAAACTTGGATGCTAATCACATTAATACCCTAGAAAAAGAACAAAGACCTTTCATTTGTAACCTTGACCTTTGTGACTGGTACACTAACATTAATTATTATTTACAAAGGATGAATTGTCTAGAGGGAATGGATGAGAACAAGAAAAGAATATTAAAATTGCAAGAAATCCATTTTTCCCTGATCAGAGATGAGTTGTGGTGGAGGATCCCTAAAGGAATTTTATTGAAGTGTGTTTATAAAGAACAAGCAAACATGATCCTGCAAGAGATGCATAATGGAGTGTGTGGTGGCCATTACATGGCCAAGACTAATGCACATAAGATTTTGAGAGTAGGATTCTGGTAGCCAACTATTTTTAAAGATGCTTATCAAATGGTTAAAAGATGTGATGCTTGCCAACATTTATCTGGTAAGCTAAAATTCTTAGGTAATGTACCCCTCACACTAGTGGAAGTTCAAGCTCCTTTTGAGCAATGGGGTATTGATTTTATAGGAGAGATAGCTACAAAGTCCAGTGGAGGACATTCATGGATCATTCTAGCTACATACTACTTTACTAAGTGGGTGGAAGAAATCCCCACTAAGAGAGCTACAAGTAAAGTGGTGATTGATTTTTTACTGAAGAACATAATTACTAGATTTGGGTGCCTAGAGAAGATAATCTCAGTAATGCCATGTGTTTTAAATTTGAGGAATATGTCAATTTTTGTGTTGAATATGGTATTCAAACCTCTTACTCTGCACCTTACCACCCACAAGGGAATGGCCAAGCTGAATCCACCAATAAGAGCCTCCTCAAGATCATTAAAAGAGTACTAGATACAAAAAAGGTCTAGGATTGAAAGTTAACATTGGTTGTATGGAAAGATAGGGTGACATCAAAAAGGCCATAGGATGTGCACCTTTTAATCTATTCTATGGGATCCAATCAAGATTTCCCCAAAAAAATCTGATGCAAATGTACATGTTTGTTCAAACTTATGATGATGATATTAATAATGACATGAAATTGAGAATTGATGACCTAGTGGAATTAGATGAAGCCAGGAGGGAAGCTTCAGTGAAAAATGCAAAACTTCAATTGCAGGTGAAGAACTTGTATTACAAGAAGGAAGTCACAAGATAGTTTGATGTGGGAGATTATGTTCTCATGTGGAATGCCAGGTTGGATGACAAAGGAAAGCATGGAAAAATTGAACCAATTTGGCTGGGACCTTATATTGTCCATGAAAGGTATGGGAAAAATTCATATTATTAAATGTTCTTACTGGAAATATTTTAGAACTACCATTTCATGGACATTTCTTGAATTTATACTTCTCATGAAGTCTAATTATCCATGAACATTAGGATTGTGTACATAGTGTGTTTCTGCAAGTGTGTTTCTTTCAGTCTTAGCTTAGTTTTCTTTCCTGTTGTGTGAGTAGTTTTTTTTTCCAGTAGGTTGGTTTGCTTCCCCCCAGAATCTGAATTCTTGTAACACCTACAAGAGGTATTCATCCCTAGAAAGAGCCACTATTAGGTCTGGTTAATTCTTTTTTCAAAAAATGAAGTCCTTGTTCTATTTTTGCAAAGAGTTTTATGAGGATACTTGAAAAACCCTTGTCTCATGTCTCAAAGTGTAAAGTTTGATCCTAAAACCCTAAGTGTCAAAATGGTCAATAATTTCATGTTACTTTTTGCCACTCAAAGTCATGTCTTGCATTGGTTCCTCTTAAAATGTTCATTTTCAATGAGTTGTGAGTAACCTAATGCTTTGGTCCTGTATTATTCCTAAGTCTAAGTCCACAAATGTTTTTAATAAATTTATTATCTATAGACCTAATATGTTTTGATCTAACGACCTGCTTAATCGCTTATTCCTGAAGTGCTCAAAATCTATCGTTTAAGCCATTAAGCCATCATGACACATGTCTTTGGTGGGTATGATGGTCATAAAGGGTTTCAAATAAATAGGGGGAAGATCTTGTTTCATCAGAGGATAGACTTAATCGCTTAATACAAACATGATCGACATCTATCATTTAATCGATTAAGTCTGAGTGATACGTGTCTTTGGAGTGACATTGGCCCTGTCATAGGTAGTATGATGGAGATTAAAGCACAAATAGATCTAATGGTGGACTTAATCACTTATGGCTAAGATGCACAAGATCTATCAGTTAAACCATTAAGCGATGTTTACATGTGGTAGCTGGTGCACGTGGGTATTATGAACAATTATTGACTAAAGCGCAGACAGATTTAGTTTGATCCAATGAATGAATTAATGTCTTATCCCAAAGATGTGCAAGATCTATCGATTAAGCCATTAATCCATGATGATGTGTGTCCTAGTGGGTCAGGCTGAGGTTGTAAAGAAGGAACTAAAGACAAAGAAAGTATAGATTGATCTGATGGTCAAATTAATCGCTTAAAGGAAAAGTGATTGACATCTAAAGGATAAGCGATTAAGTCATGGTGACGCGTGGAAAAAGGTTGGGTCCTGTACAATGCAGAGATGAAGTAAGAAAAAGTTTAGTTATTGAAGAGATCAAATGAATGACTTAATAGCTTAAAGAAAATATGTGCAAGATCTAGTGTCTAAGCCATTAAGCAGTGTTGACACGTGTCCAAGTTGATGATGTTGAAGCCGCTATCAGTAAGCTCAAGGTGAAATAACTTGTAGCCAGGTTAAGGTAAATCTAACGGTTGACTTAATCTCTTAAGGAAAATATGCATGAGATCTATCATTTAAGCAATCAAGTCATGCTGATACGTGTCCCAAAGGAATAGTTATTTCCAAGAAGAAATGAGAGCCGCCTGATGAAGGAGATGCTATTGAAGATCTACGGTCCAAATTCAAAGCTCTTAAAATGGTTGTGAGTGAATCGTTAAACCATGAGTTTTGAATCAGGCAAATTTATTATAGAGTGTGTGACAACTTTAGTTGAATTCAATGCAAAAGAATTATTTTATTGAGACCATATAATTCATCACTTAAACTTGAAACTCCCATAATTCATCAAAGTCACTCAAGCGAAGATCAGAATTACAGTGATATTGAGCTCTTGGCCTGAAAATTGAAGAACAGGTAAGTCTTCTATGATACAATAGAAATTCATGCTTTTAGTAAGATTTGAAATTTGAAAAGGTCCCAGAATTGTTATTTTAATCTGAATATCATTGTCGTAAGAATCCCTAAATTTAGAAAATGGTCCCTAGGATTGAATTCTTTGGCAAGGTCAAATAGAAAGATAGAAATGTACTATATGAACTTCTATAATAGTTGAGTGGGTCCATAGGTGATGCTTCCCATATTAAGAGAATAGTTCCAGCACATCCCTATTTTAGAGTTGGGGAGGGTTTGTATGATACAGGTAGATGGACCAAAGATGCCAGGACTAGCACAAGTAGTTTAAATTTATTTAAGACTTCTTATAGCCAAAGGAATGCTCTCTCCCCAGATTGAAACACATGGGATCTAGATGTGGGTAAATTGATAGTGCCTAGAGAATTTATGTATATAGACCTATTTACTTTGATAACCAATGCATATGACAGAGTATCCAGGGTTTGTAGAGATACAAAGGGGAATGTGCTGTTGACTATCATAACCGATGAAATTAGAAAGGTATTCAGTTTAAGGGACCTGTCAATTCAAATGAATGACATTGATTTAGACTATTTCAAACAAGTGTACCAGACTTAGAAGGAGTACTATAGAAATGAGGCTTTGAAAGGATATTTTAATAAAGTAGGGGATTTGATTGTTGTAGGCCCAAATACACCAGAGCCTGTTAAATTGGACTATTTCAATAGCAAGGCTAGGAGAATGTATAGTTCCTTTTTCCATGTGCTAGGAGAAGACGAGGAAATGAAAATGCCTGTCCACCTCATGCTTATGGTTGTTCATATTTCGCATCCCCACCTATCAGTAGTTTTTGATTATGCTTCCTACATTGCTAAGTTAATGCATGAGGGTCTGATAGGCATCAAGGAAAAGAATATACTCAAGCCAATGTGATGGTACTCTTTAATGATGCATATGATTTTGTTTAATAGTGCTGATTTCTTTGAAGAAGAAATGGACCTCACTAAGTTTCAAGATGATGAGGACTTTCCTGTTGAACTATGGAGTGTTGATTTGTCTTGGGATAGAAAGGAGGCCAGCTACATAAACTTTGATAGATCTTTTTCTTCTAGGCTTTAATCATTATTATGTAAAGAAAACCCTAGAATTAGTATAGATATGATAAGACTCTTGAGACCTTTGGAGTATGCTCCAGAACTATAAATTGTTCATAATTGGGGTGATCTTATTTTATACCCTGTCTCCATAGTCATCAGGGTTCATGATTTTAGGGGAACCCCAAATGTTCTTCCTTATAGAGTGACACTAAAGATTGGTGCAGCAGAGATTTTGAGGCAACTAGGTGGATTACAAGAAGAAGCTTTAACACGCAAAATGAAGGGAAGCATTTTCCCTGCCCTCACCAGAGCCCATCACTTTATCATTACAAAGGGGGGATGGACATAATTTGATAAATACTTTGAGCCATACCATTTAGCAATATTTGTGTCAAGGTGTGCAAATAATGAGGGTTTAATTATTGACATGTTTAGGAAAAGAACAAAGTGCCTGGCACTAGATTACCAATTCAATTTCTCAGAGGACATAATAAGGAATGAGTTTGATCTGAATGAACAAGAGATCAAGAAAGAAAAATGGTTGGTGTTTAAAAAATCTTTGGATTTTATTCACAATTTTGACAGATCTTATGATCCCTTGAAGGTATTTTCATCTTGGGACAAGAAGGTTGTATCTATGATGACCATGTTTGAAGATATAATGCAAACCCTTGACCCAAAGAAGAAGAAAGTGATGGACACTGAGCCAGAAAAGGCTAAGGCTATTCTGAGAAAAATTACCCAGGGAAGGGTAGTCCCACCTGGAAATTATGTGGTCTACAAATGGAGGGGGTATAGTACAATCATACCTAGGATTGAAAAGACTTCTAACCGAAAGGGAAAGAGGCCAGCAGATACTAGTTCTCAAGTACTGCCATCTCCAAAGAGGTACAAGATGGAAGGAAAAGAACAATCAAGTGATATATACTCTCCTTCTCAATCCCCTCTGCACATGGATGATCAAGTTAGTGCAGAGTAGTTGGTCAAGTTGGGAACTACATGGCATGTTTTTGTCACAGCCCAGGAATTACAAGAGGGAGTGCCAAAGGCACCCAAGAATGCAACTCTAGATCTTATAGTAGTAGAGCTTGTAGGAAGAGAGCTGGACCCTGTAACTAAATAGGCCAGTGAGGAATTATTGTCTAATGAAAATTTTTGTAAAGGTTCTGGCCTTCATTCAATTCCATTGGAGAGTCCACATTAATTTGTTTAGGGAAGAGTGTCAAAAGTTGGAAGAAGCTCAACCTAACATAAGAAAAGAAGACATTGAGAAAGAAGTAAAATAGGGAATGATGACCGAGTTTGACAAGATAACCCCTAAGGAGGGCAGGAAGTTGGTGAAGAAAAAGGGAGTCCTCATCTTACCCTAATGGGATTTGGCTGATGCCATTGTGTTTGATGCTTTGAGGAAAGAGGCCAAACCATTGCACACTAGTGGGACATCAATTGGTGCCCAATTTAGTGAAGATCATGCAACACTAGCAATATGGTCCTTAAAGAGGAAAGATAAAAGGAGAACTAATGAGGACAATCAGACTTAGGATACATGTAGCATCATAGTAAGAAGAGTTTCAAATACTTCAGGGGTGGAAGCAGCTAAAATCACTTTGTAAACTACAAAATTAAGCTTGAAGGTAGCTGAGAGGCAAGAAGATGCTTTTAAGAGCCTGACAAAAAAATATGAAGTTGTCTTGAACGCTTTTAATGATGAAAGGATTAAATCTATCCAAAAGGATGATAGGATTGCATTCCTAGCAGGAAGAAAAATAGTGCAAGTTGTGCCTCAGAGGAGGATTGCACAAGACCCCCACCAACCATCCTCATCAGGTCCTATTATTACTTATCCTCCTTCCCCTGCACCATCAAACCTAACCACACTAGAGGAGGTTGAGCAAGAAAAGCAAGACTAATTGCTCAAAGAGAAGAGCTAGAGAGGCAAAAGAAATAATGGGTTAAATAGTCTACAACATTCACTCACAAAAGTAGAGGCATGGGTGAAAAAAAAATATGCAGAAAAAATACACAACACCCTTATGAATTGTACCCATGAATTGGTCCCTACTACCATCTATGCACAAGGAAATAAAATTGTTAGCATGATAAATGAGTACAATGCAGACAAGGACAACTTAGACCAATTGGTGAATAAATGGAAAGGGAAGGGAGGAGAATTAAAGTTCTTACACACCACTTTTATAAAGGAGAACAATGTTGATATTGTTTTAACTAGCCCCCATAAATGTTTAAAATTGCTCATGGACATGGACATAAGAAGGAGCATTGTCATAATAAAGGTAATGGCCCTGAAAAAGGAATATTCAAAGGATTGGTATGAGCTGTTCCTAAATATCTTTAAGAAAAATGGAGATATCAAAGATGAAGCATTATGGCATAGGCAAATGAATGAGGCACTAGAAGTAAGAACAAATAGTATAATTACTCTATAAAGTACATTATTGTTTGCTCAAATAGTTTAGATAGTAGGTAAAACTAGAGAATTTTTTGGATTTTGGTCAGATGAGATTGAGAAGGAAAATACCACCTAGAAGGAGATTAACAATAGAAAGGATGAGGTACTAAATTTCAACTGGCTGAGTGATGAGGTGTACACTTCTTGGATAGAAAATTATAACATAATTGATCCAGGAGAAGGTGATGACATGCAGGTGGATGATGAAGCCCAGCAGGTTGGTTGATACAGTTAAGAATGAATATCCTACATCACCAACATTAGAGACAACAGACTCCATATGGCTCATGCCGAACAACTCCAGGGATAACTTTAAGAAACCCCCTCCTAGGAAAAAGTGTAAAATCCTGGTGAATCGTACATTAATTTAGGGGAAATTTTTTAATGATGATGGCGAAGGTTTTTTTCAAATTAAGAAAAAAATATAAAGTCGTAGGCGATTTTGTCCCTCTCGAATGAAAATTCCATAAAATCCTGGCGAATTATTGTCTTGTGAAGGTAAAAAAAATATTTGTAGTGGCGAATT